>DWNE01003057.1:0-17440 GCA_018249875.1 Cecropterus toxeus | reverse complement strand
GGACTCATTAATGAGTTAGTGAAGTAGATAACGTTTAGGTAAATAAATAATTATTTTTAAACTCTTAATATGATCATTATGATACATCTAAATAATAAACTTCTTATTACGCTGCCTGATACTAAATCTAATCATTGTTTTTATGTAACTCTCTTTTCGAAGTCGCTTAAAATAAATAAGTAAGTTAAATCAAAACTTTCTAACTCCGGAACAACCCTTTGGGTAACGAAATGGGAAGTAAGAATTTCATCTCAATTCCAAAGCGAGCAAACCTTGTGAATTCCTAATAAGTAATAACATTATCCCCAGCAAAGTACAGTCAACTCATTTGTAATTAATTTGCACTTTACTTAAGTGTTGCAAACTGCAAATTTATTTTTACTGTTCAAGTGTTGCCAGCCCGGAATGTTTGTTTTTAACTTTTCCAAGAGTTTCTTTTCAGGCTTGTTCTAAAATTCATCGTCATGCCAAACTCATACTTTTTCTTTTTGTTAATATTGTCAAGTGCCAGGTGAAAAGGTAACGTTTTGTGTAACTTTATTTGTTTTTGTTGTACTGTCGTGAATGTAATTGTTTAGTTAATGTTTCTGTTGTAGGTAGTACGTGATGTTTATGTTTTAATGGCTCCATGACAAGGATTCCTTGTTATGAGTGCCATTGATGTGGTTACAAAATATATCCAGGATTAATATAACCATGCCTGGGACTGTAACTTGGGACTGTTAGTTAAATGTAAAACTTGATAAACTTGAACTGAAAACTGAACAGTATCAGTAAAATATATACCTTATAAAACTTATATTGGTTTTAACGACCAATATTTTTCAACCCTTTATAGTACAAATTCAAAAGCATTTCTGTTCTTGTCCAAATATAAACTTATTGATCTCTGAAAGTACAGTCATTAAATCTTTGATTTTGCTATCTAAGAGCATCGTAAAAAAATCAACATAATTTTTTTATCTTTAATTCAATTAACATTTTAATGTATTTATAGAGACGAAGTATTACCATTAAATTTACTAAGGCCAGATATAATAAAAAATGTGTGCGCAGTGACAATATCACTTTAATATTGGCGCCAAATTTGACAAGAGCTGTGAAATGACAGAAATTGGTTTTTTAATTCGTCTCTATGAGTACATGTGCACACAGCGTGTGTGCTGACAGTATGTTGTCGACCACAGCGGCGGATCAGTGCGGACGGTGCCGCGCCGGCGCTCGAACGCTAAATCTCAACAAGTTCTGCAGCCGAGACTACGGTGAGTTAGCTTAGCTTCATATTCATTAAACGATTCTATGAGATATTGAGATTTTAACTAAGCCACAATTTCTCAAATATAACTTGGATTACTTAGTCTCAGATTGATAGCGATAATGTCTCAACAAATCACTCAAAATCAATCAAATCGAAAATAATTCGTTGTAGCAGTAGATGTCGCTAGTGACACTAATACAAAATCAAGATTAAGCGATCAGAGAGTTGTAGTTCATATGCTAGCTCACTTACATATTAGGCAACCATTTAAATCTTAGTAGCAACTCATCTCTGATCGAGTTCAGATAGAATAAATGTAAATAGTTATATTAAATTTACCATGAAATGGACTATATTAGCACATTTAGCACATGCTTGTTTGTCTCTTCAGTGCTTTTTTTTAAAGAGCAGCAGTCTACCCAATTTTAAGTGGTTTCTGCCACACAAGAACATCTGGAAGCAACTTCATATAAAACAGTCCTATCTGAAGTCGATCACAGGTGTGTTACTACTCTCGAGGACTTGGACGGTCGCCTCATATATAAGTGAGCAGAATTGAGCTTCCTTGAATAGATGTCGCTAGTTGCACAAACCAAACTAAAATACTCTATTGGAACATATTTCAGCCCCACGATATAGCTTCTTGGTCTTGGCGGCGGTGGGCGGCGAGGCGTGGGCGCGGCTGGCGCTGAGCGTGCAGGCCGTGTACAAGCGCGCGCCGCGGAGCCGTCTCCGCCGCGGCAACACCGCCCTCTACGTGCGCGCAAGGGACCTCGCCTGCAAGTGCCCCAAGATCAAGATTAACAAGTAAGTGGGCGTTGAGTGGACTAATAGTAACAAGTAACGAATGTGACAAGTGTATATTAAGTGCACTGCACTGTTTTTATAATACCAAGTTAAAGAAATATGAGATTGCTTAGAACTGTTTTTTATTTTTTATTTCATGTCATTACTTCTCAGTATCAGTATCAGTTTATACAAATATTGATAGGCATTTAATTTGATATTCCATGAGCCATAAATATATTTCTATTAGAATGTCATATAAATGAATAATTATTGAAAAATAATAACTATTAAACTGTTATTAAATACTTTGACACCAAATAATGTTAATGTCTTTTTTGTCATTTTCGCAGTATTTTAAATTATATAATTTGATAAATGTATAAAAATACCAATGCAAAACCAATTCAGGTTCGGACATTTTTGAACCCAGACCTAAACTCTACCAGTTTATAGATTAATGTAAATACGATCAAACTTTTTGTCGGCCCATGTGTGACGTAAAAGTCTTCTATAATGGCTCATATATCCAGATTAAGTAATGAATGCATTTTTTTTACGTCCTTTACTCAAATAAAATAATATATGACGGTAACTTATAAGCAATATAACGTTAATTACTTAAGCCGAATAATAAATATTAATGATAGCAACTTATAAAGACAGAAATAGATCGGAACTCTCGAAGGCTCTTTGCAGACTTAATGGACGCATCGGTCAAATGAGACTCATCGTTCTGTCATGTAACTGAATTTATTACAGAAATTAATCTTCACTTGGCTACGAGAGCATTTCGTTCCGTTTGTAAAATGTACCATTACCTTAATACTATTTCCTTCATCGCAGTCTATGTCGACTTGTTTAAAGGATGAAACCTTTTTTATATGAACTAATTATCTTTCAACAGATCCTACCTGATCCTAGGAGTGGAAAAAGAAGGAGCGTCGTCTGGTATGCCGGGACTGGCGGTGGGAGAGAGGACCTTACTTCTGGAATGGCGGGACGATTGGCATAGGCGCATACGACGTCTGCAACGGCGCGCCATAAACTGCCACTAGCGCCATTCACGTCACTAGCGATATCTGCGACACTAGCGACACCTACGTCACTAGTGACATCTGCGACACTCGTGACATCTGCGACACTAGCGGCATCTACGCTAAGGAAACAGCCAAACATAACGAATAACCTATTTATTAACGAGAGAATTGAGTTTGATGTTCGAACGTAAGGTATTCCGTCTATGTTCCGTGCAAATGAATTGATATGTAGTCAAGTTCAAGTTACTGCCATTATTTAATCTGTCTATATCAATAAACACAATAGAATCACTAGTGGAGTGTAAAATACTAGTTGTTGTTTCTTGCTTTGGATTTAGTTATGTGATAAACGAGTCACATAATATTTGTACTTATTATTCACATCGATAATAAAAGCGGTTAACTCAATTTATTTCTAAGCAAATTATTACACTCTTTGTTATACTTTACATCTTCGAGTATTTATTTATCACACAACTAATTCTAATGGTTAATAAATTACAAACCTACACCCCGTTTATTCTATTTAATATAATCTTCATGAAAATGCCAAAAATGGAAGGCTTAATGACTTCTACAAAATTTTCTTCCTAGGATTTCGTTATACATATAGCATACAATCGTCAGCACAGTTAGGTATTTTCGAACATTAGTCGTTTAGGAAAACATAATAAGGTCACCTAACTGTGTTGCTGGGTGTACGTTAAGATTATTAATTTATTTTAAAAATCTAGATTAATTCTAAGGCTAACTGAAGTTTCGTTCCATTTCATGCATTTTTGTATAATTGTTACTTTTGTATCCGATATGCCTATGTTAATATTTTTTGGGTGCCGGCAACACCGACATATCAGTTGTCAAAAAATGGCGCTTACAATTAATAGATCTGTCAATCTGACAGCCCGCGCTTTTTGACAGATGATATACTTTTTTCTTTATGATTGTACAATATAGATTTAGGTGGTTTATTGCGAGGATTCATCCACAAAGCATAGTCATAATGGTTTAACGTACCTCATTTATTAAGTGTAATGTTAAGGGTTACAGATTATTAATTTATAGTAACAGTTTGGTTATGTGCCGTTAGAGAAAAATCTTGCGAGTTGATTTAATTTGGGAGTTTCTTGCCAAAGTATGTAACGGTATGTAAGTACTTGATTTCTCACAAGCCGCAGTCCCTCTTAGATACGAAGACCATTGATATTATATATGTCTAGATGCGTTCGTTTTTCAGAAAATATTATCGATATAAAAACGATATTTTTATTATCTGTGCAATAAAACTGTCACAGATGATTAAGCGGTCATGTAGCTATCAAGTTATCAATTAAGATCGAGTTATTTCTAAACGTGGCATCTAGACGTATAAAATATCTTTACAAGTAACCTCCTGAAGAATATACATCGCCTAATTAAAGGTATGTACAGTATTATTAGCTTTACTAAAGTTAATTAGGACTTTTTAGTTTAAAAACGTGTGGACACACTGCTTGCTATTTTCATCCATAATCGAATTCATTTTAAGTTATAATTTAAAAACAATGGAGTAAAGATACCATAACCATACAAAAATATGTATTTTTTTCTTTGAATTGGAAAACATATAATAATGACAGTATCGTACCCAAATGTTTAAAACGTTAACCCTAAACCGTAAACCCCTATTATTAAAACTCCGCTGTATCTCATGAACTGTGGTAGTTAAACAGTTGAAATTTTCACAAATGATTATTACTATTAATATGTTGCCGCTATAACAACAAATAAAAAAACTAAAAACGGAATAAAATAAATATTAAAGTGGGGTGCCATTAATAAACGTGAGTTTTTTATACATAACGGTACGGAACCCTTCAGCGCGTGTCCGACTCGCACTGGGCCGAACTTTTTAAGCCTTTAAGTATATTCACGAGACAATATGAAAAAGTTTCTATTGTAAACAAAAATGCAATTTACGCTGAGAAAATAATACCCGCGCCATTATTTTCAGACAAAGCGTACACTTAAGTAATCAAACGCAATTGAGACGTCAAAATTATATACGCGATCGCCAGTACGGTTATGACTAGGGTGGCCAGGTCTACTCACTTAAGATGGACAAGAACGAAACTCCTGTACTCGGTTTGATGTAAGTTCTTACTGTTACCTGTGAGAAAGTGTAATACCGTACCGTACGCCGTTAAATCTGAACAAAAACATAAAAACGCGTAAACATAAACACGCTGTCTACACTTTTAGCCCCACGCTAAGATTTTCTTCTGGGTCGTGGATGCCATGGAATACGAAGACGAATACACAAATACCAGGACCCAGAACAAAAATCTAAACTCATCATTCATATTTCTATCTGGCCGGGAATCGAATCCGGGACCCAATGTGTGTCAGACCTGTATGGTGACCGCTCCGCTACATGGGTCGCCACTACTACTAAAGCTGTTACTTCCATTTTATTAACTGTTTATAATATTCTCAAATTCATTATCTGTTTAGTATTAATAACTCTAGAGTGTATTATAGTATATTAATATATATAAAGTCGCTCATATCACGTCCCCTAATATAATATACGTTTCATGTTATCATATTTTTAGTGGCAAAGGAAAACATCACGAGAAAACTTTAGTGCTTGAGACTTCTCTCTCGACACTCTTGTTTATACAAAGTATGTAAGAGCTATCAACCAGCATTAATCCAGCAAGACCATTCCTTCTTCATTTTTATTTTAAGATAAACACAATAATAAATAACAACTTGCCACAATAATGGGCGTATATAACATATATATCTTTGTGTTTACGTTTGTATACACGGTAATACTTGTTCACATATATATAGTTTATTCTCTGTCAAAGATAGCAACTATAATTTTAACTATATTGCCAACTTGTAAAAAAGCATCAAGTCGGGACTATCCCACAAAATCGTGAATCCTTGTGGCTCTACCCGGGC
This sequence comes from Cecropterus toxeus, assembly GCA_018249875.1. Classification (NCBI taxonomy): domain Eukaryota; kingdom Metazoa; phylum Arthropoda; class Insecta; order Lepidoptera; family Hesperiidae; genus Cecropterus; species Cecropterus toxeus. The sequence continues at coordinate 11,407 of DWNE01003057.1, read as the reverse complement.
ACAATGCAACAAATCATCTGCCGGCATGTAAACCGCTCACAATAATCCATTGTCGGTCGCCGCCGGCGCTCGAACAAACATTGTGATAGCTTGATGGAAACTTGTACATCGATTTTCCGTACAATATATACATAATTTTATTGCTAGTTTCATATCACTAACCTAGTTGATCGGATTTGGATCAAATATCACACACGAATAATTAATAATCTAGATTAACTCAAAACTATCCTGACTTTCTACCACGGCCCAAGCAGGCGGATCCACAGAAAAAATGTAGTATTATATGGATATTTACTATTATTTCGTATAGTTTTCGTGTTAGAACCTCAAATATTCCAAATTTAGCATTCATCACTTTTAGGACACTATTCATCTACTATTCATCACGTTTTATACCCAAAGGGTTAAGAAATAATCAAATTTATGGGTACAGAACTACCCATAAATTTAAACAAACTGGATTATTTCTATAAACCGAAAAAGCCTATCAAAATGAAATTAATAAAATAATGCAACTGAATACTGAAATCATTTCCATGTTTGTTATGTATTTTTTATCCCATCTTTCATTATCAATATGCTTTTCCCTTTGTATGATTTAAAAATATAAAAATCTTGTCTATGGTCCACACGTTTTTAATCAAAGAGTATATAATCGTTTAGATATCGTATTTAAAAACGACTAGAAGTTTCGCTTGATCGTAATACGGTTTGTAAAAAGTGTATTTAGTTGTAGATCTATCTATTAACCTGTTTCTAGTTATGCATATCTCTAGATTTCGTAATAATTTGTACGTAGGAATGAGTTTTTGCACGCTGTTTTATACTCTCTGGGTTAAATGTCAAGTTATGTGAACAATTGGTACTAAATAATAATAATATGTCATATTTAAGATGTCGAATGTTTAGCGAATGTTTTGAAGATATTTCTCTTAAATGGCTGCCGGCGTGCAAAAATGTATTTCAAAGAATTATAATTATAAGATAGTAACAAATCGTAAAGGTATTATTATGGAGAGTTTGCTTCTAATAACATGTGAATATTATATCGTTTTTTAAATTATTTTACTTCAATTTTATTGCGTACCTACAACTTTATATTTTGTCTTTTATAAACAGTGAAATAGAAAGAAATATTCAGGTCATGTTATGGTTGCGTCATTTTGGCGCAAATAAAGCCCTCTAGTGACAACTTTGTAAGCAATCCCGACAGAAAATTTCCAATTTAAGTTTATTAACTTTTAATAAACGTATATTAATAAGATGGTTCATTATATAATTATGATTAAAAAGCTTGTCTAATAATTAATATTACAAATTTATGAAAAATACTCCTTTAAATAATAACTATGAGCGTTTAAGAAACTAACAATATGACGCACAATTTATGGCCTACATTTTGTTTGAAGTGGAGTGAATGTAAAAAAAACTTTTTTCTTTGCGATTGTGTTGTTCGTGAATAAATTAGTTTGTGAAATGAATCTTATTTTTAGGTTATACCTATTTATATTATAAGGAATGTCAGTTCAAGGGTCTAAATTTTTGCAGTTTGTTACCGCCAATGCATTTAAAAATGGATTACTATTTCAAGTAAAAAAAAAACGCGCCAAAATGTTAAAACAATAATTTACTGTATTTATGATAACTTATCTGTATTCATTGTTTCTTGGCAGAAACATGTAACAAAACTGCAAATATAATGACCCGTAAGCAACATGGCGCCAAATCTTTCTGCGCAAACCAAATACGATGTTCTCTTTTTTAAATTAAAAAAGAAACGATTGTCTATGGTTTACTTCGGAAGTTCGTAGAGCTGTTACGAACTTGAATTGTGTTATGATACCCTGCTCCTGTGATGTAATAAATGTTATTGGTTATATTTATTTAAAATAAAACTACTTAATATACGGATACCATATGTTTTATTTGATACAATCCGACAAACACCTCATTTATAATTATTAAATTTTAATAATCATCAACGCGCCCGTGATCGTCTTCAGATCGAACTTCTATTTCATATGAAGTTGCTTACAGGTATCCACTAACCACTAACCATAATAACCGATTACCATCAAATGGACTGCATCCTCGTTTGCTACTTCAATTAAAAAAAGAAAGAAATTGTTATCTATGTTTACTAGCAATTTAGGTAATATATGTATTCTGTGTATCATAAACAAGACTATTGAATCTATTGACTATTTCTTAAATTAATTAATAATATTTTGTATTTTCAACTTAATAAAGCTATTATTGAATCTTGTTCATAATTACACATTAATAGAACAAACGAATTATTGCTGATATAAATTTAAAGTACATAGGTCTGAAATTCAGACTCTACATGTCTTTGTGTATAACATCCGTCCATAATCCTTTTACTTTTATAATGTTCAGATAATCAAAATTGTTGCGATTAATAGACAATCAAAATTTGTGTGTTTCATAATATGTGACAGTGAGAGATTCATAATTATTTTACCTGCTTATTTTTCTCCGTAGCAACTTCCTTTATAATCTGTAATAGTGTACAGTTTTTACGCTCAATACATTATCAATGAACTACTGTCTTCTCTTTAAATAACTTCAGCACCATTACATCCTTTAAAGATAAAATACAATATTATCAAGTCTCAATGCAATATTTACATCCTCAGACCCCTCCAACATCAAAGGAAATAAATCAATAAAAGGCACAACAAAACCACCCAAAACAATTTGATATTCCCCCATTTCATGTAAAATTGTAATCAAAATGCATTCCAACACGTAATTCCTATATCCTACAACCTTAGCACGTAAAAAAGGCATAAATTAGCAGCCAAAACAATAAAACACGTGTAGAGCCGACAGCAGCAACTCTAGTTGATTTCCCTAAGGGTAGCTACCCTTAATATTGCTGAACGCTTTGGCAACACTTAATTTATTTAATAGGCACTACGTTTTCCCGAAATATTAGCGTCATCCGTCTTTGTTTTGTTTTTGAAGTTATTCTTTTTGCGTTAAATGAAACTGATCCACCTTTTATCGTACTGTACTTATATAAAGCCGCACCGCTCAGAAAATGAAATTCTAAAGTCTGATCAGCCCGTGGCAGAGTTCAGGATTGCATTTTGTAAGCAGCAAGGACATGAATGATGATGAGATAAATACATATAGTAATACTTGTTTGTATCGCTTTTAACTTCTGAATTCAATGCAGCAATGCCCCTTAAGGAAATTTCTAAATATTGTAAAATTGCCATAGAAAGTAAAAAAAAATTGGTAAGCTTTACAAATTTTATCTGTTTTTTCTTTGTTTTATTAAGTAGGTAAAGTTACTTTTGTTTCTCACCTAAATAAAATTAGACTTTTTATTATTAAACATTATATTTTTAAAACGATGAAAAAATACTTCTATTATTTCCTCAAAACACAATGGCAGGGGGTAGGAGATACATAAATATATCAACTTTCGAGACTATATCCCAAAAAAAGTAATGGAAAGAAGCCTGAACGACACTATTGTATAATAACCATCGTCAACGCTTGATGGTTTAATAAGTATATCCTACTGTACTCGTATACTCTAAAACTGAAAATTAATATTATTAAAATGTAATGGTGTTAGATCCGTCTACAAATTAATACAATATTCTTTGAAACAATAATTTCTCATTTAAAACTGCTAGATAAATGTGCCACAGCCTTAACTATAGGAACATATAAATCGCAGTAACAATAGCCGTAATAACTCGGTTGTGTCGAAATGTTTAGAACAGTAATCATGTATTGTTGTTCTGTTAATCAGGTCGTAACAGAACTACGTTATTGTTCGCGTTAAAGGTAACCCAGCTCACAGCGTAGTATCATCGAAATAGCAGAAGAAAATTGTTAAAACATTAAAACAAAAAACCCGACTTTTTGTCCTGAATGATATATGTTTAATTTAATGCTTATACGAGGTTTTGTCAAAATAGTCAAGTAAAAATATTGCAAATTCTAGATTAGTCTATTTACTAGCTTTCATTTGATACCTATATTGTCGTAATAGTAAAAAAAATCATCCCTCTCCCCCTTTTTCCTCTATTTCCAGGCGCCATTTTTTTATTAATTATATAGCCTATGTCGCTATGCACACTGAGACGATTCTAATGATACGTCACGTGACAATCCTTCAAGCCGCTTGGGCTGTAACGAGTGCAAAGGAAATAGGCATACCTACATGTAAACAAACATACATAAACAACATAAAACATATATAAACAAACAAACAAACAAGCGGGCCTGAAGTCCACTCGCTCAAAAACATTCGTAACGAACCAAAAAGGCAACAAATTGATAAAACAAAGTTCTACCAATTTGCTGTAACTCTACTAAGCTTAAAAGCATCTTTGGTAGAAGCAGTATAGTCGAGAGGGAGGTATCACTCCACACCTATTTCTAACGTGAAGCGGTACTTGCGTTTCGTCGAGAGGGTGTGGTTGCCGGCTCACTTATATGTGGGGCGACCATCTTAGTCCTCGGGAGTACCAACGCATCTGTGATCGACTTCTGATAGATCCCCTATTTTAATGAAGTTGCAAACAATTGTCCGTGGGCGCATTAACCACGTAACATCAGATCTCGTTTGCTACTTCAATCTGATGAAAAAAAAACAAATGTTAAGACGATAAAATAAACAAATAATAGGCGTCGAAATTCTACGTACAGTGAAGAGAAGAAAAGTATTTCTTTACTAAAAGCAATACTTAATTACTCATTACTTATCCTCTGTTTCATAACGTTTCACAACTCGCGATAAAGCCCACGTTCGTAACAAACACCATTGTTGTTATAAATCGTCGCTTTGTTATAAATTATTACAATCAATGTGCCGGAACACCTGTTACAAATTAATGTGAACATTTATTAAGCGCGCTGCGTCGTAACGCACGACGACGACACGACAAGTCGTGACTAATGATTCGGAAACCGAGGCGAGTCGTTGGGTGCAAATATACAATTTAGTAATATATTTCAAGAGGGTAGAACTAGTGTGTAGAAGCAGTTTTTGCGTTGCGGTGGAAGGGTGCGGTTGCCGTCTCCCTTATATATGAGGCGCCTATCTTAATGAAATGAAATGTCTTTATTTTGCATAGGCCTACGGGGGCACTTACAAATACTCATTTGAAATACTTACAAGCACTTAGTCCTCGTGAGTAACAATGCATCAGTCGACTTCAAATAGAACCCGTGTTCTATATGAAGTAGCTTGTAGATGTCCATGGGCGGCAGTGACAAATTACTGCAAGCTCGTTTGCTACTTTAATCTTATATAAATAAACATCGCAAAGTGAAAACGAAAGAGAACAAACTTAGTTTTGTTTAAATGTATATGTAATATAGTTTATATGTAATATAGTTTTATATAAATGTTTAGCGAAATAAAAGACGATTTCGAACTAGAAAATATTAAACGGGCCTTAAGAATTTCAAACAATAAAAAACGCATATTTCGAATTGGATCCCTTTTACGATCACCCTGCGATATATTTGTGTTACTTTATTCAAGGTCAAGACGAGTAAAATATACGAACTAGCGTATTTTCTGTTAAGAATATTTATTAGCTTCTAATCAGTCATACTGTTATGCAACATATTGCCAATAATCACCACGTCTAGCATACGTATTGGTAACCGCAGTAGGTGTTGATGTTACGCTGGAAGACACAGCAACCCATTTCTTGCATTTTGTCATATTGTCACCGACTACGCCACGGGAAGAGAGGGAATGTTCTGATTCAAGTGACACCAGATGGCAATTTATATAGTTCTTATGTACTTAGTTTGTAAACATGAAATCGTCTCGCGATGTATAAAAGTACTCCCATTCTTAACGTAGGCACAAAACTACTACACGTAAAAGGGCACTTATATAACGTGGTTATACTGTCAGACTTTTGTCTCCTTTCAGACTGAAAAAACAATATAGGCCAAGTGTTGATTAATATTTATACACTATGTAGGCTTTCAAAACTTTCAGTTATAAGATTTCGTGAAATAAAACGTATACTGTGGTAGTGTAAAAAAGAATCATAACTGACAATTTGTAAGTGCCAAGTAAGGCAAATACAAAATAAAGACATTTCATTTCATACACTCTGTTAAACCAAATGATCTATAAGAAACCATCATATAACACGACATAAGTATGGTTTTATAAATAAATATTTTAATTATTGTATAGTAAGTAACCCGACGGGATCACTTTCTTTGCTGTAAAGTCTCCGACGTTCTCTTGTGTGGTTCGCGACTGAATTTAGCCTCACCTCATATACAAATAATACACATTAGTGCTTTTTTTTTTTGTATTTCTTGATGCAATCTGTTTCACTGAACATTTAGCATTGGGTTATGAGTGTAATGTTATCTTGGGGGGCAGTCAGTCCAGCGACGTACGCCCGTTATGTTTCTCAATCTTTATAGATTTCTTGGGGACTTTCGTTTTAGCCTTTTGAATCTGTTTGGATGGTTTCCAATCTAGTTCTGTAAGATTTTATTGAGCGCTTAATCTCTTCTTGGACTGTTCTGATTTTGAAGTCGTGGCGTAACCGTTGGTTTGTTACGAACCATGGAGCATTAGTAGTTATTCTAAGCGTTTTAGACTGGAATCTCTGAAGTATTTCTAGATTTGAGTTGGCAGCTGTGCCCCAAAGTTGAACTCCATCAGTCCAGATTGGCAAATAATACACATTATGAGAAATAAAAAATTGCTCTTTTTACCCAACTGCGTCAAAAGGGCGATAATGTTTTTCAAGCGTTTGTATATATGTTTTTTTGTTTGTACGGCTTGACGAATTACGTATGACATGTCCTTAGAACCGTCTCAGTTAGCAAAGTGACATAGTCAATATAATTTTTAAGAATGGCGCTAACCAATAAGGAAATAAGATAGGGGGAGGGGAATTTTTTATTATTGCGGCGAAATGGGTACTAAATGAAAGGTAGTAAATACACCATTCCTAAAATATGTATATTGTAATACTTTTACTAAACTATTTTGACAAAAAAAATCATTAAATTAGACATAATTATCATAATGAATGAAAAATAGTTTTATGCAGTCGGGTTTGTTGTTTTACTATTTTTAATAATGTTACCAGTTACAAATTAACACTCAGAATATTTTCTCTTAATTAAGGTCTTCCATTTAGTCTGACAGACTGGCCGCAGCTGGCAATAACAGGTATTGCCTGCCCTACGTCTAATTTGTCTCGCCTGTCTACACCGCTCCCTTTGCTGCCATCAAACGCTGTATGCTGTGGTGATAATACAAGAATCCCTTTATAGTTACCTAACAGATCCGTCCTAGACTTATTGAGGTTAAGCCGTGCTTTCATCCGCATTAAACATGTAACTTAAAATTTTAGATACACCAAACATGTAACTTTAAATTTTAGTATCACCAGAAATGTAACTTTAAATTTTAGTGACTTTGATAGAGTAGAAAGATTTTAATTAAACGAAGACAATTTTTTAAGTAAAAAAGAATTAGTTTTCGCTCTCGCTCGCGCTTCGAGATAAACTCCAAAATTGAAAAAGAAATTTAAATAATTTATTTAATTATGATGTAAAGTTAATTATTTATTCACAATTATTGTTAGTATTAAAACAATACAATTTAAATGTACAATAAAATATTATTAAAATTAAAAAAACTATAGATAAAATAAATGGGCCAAATCGCTGCCCCGTGGAAGTGTACCCAAGACACTGGCAGTATTACCCCGCTGAATTGCCAAACTTATTTCTTTTAACTAGTCTATCAAACTTTTTTTACAAATATATACGATATACAGACACGGAGAACGTTCTTTTTTATTGAATGTATGAATAATATTAATTCAGTGAAGAATAATTTCATCCACACCCTTAAAAATTGTAAATACAATTTTTACTTTAATTCTTTACATAGAAATTCAGTAATATTACCCTTATAAGCAAAAAAAAAATATTTGTCGTAATTACAATTTAAATCGCAGTTTAAAACGAACTCGTTACTATATTTCTTCTCGAAAGCGTCCAATTTACAAATACCCCCAATCAATGTAATCGTCTACAATACCCCTGACACGTTCCGCGAACATTTCATCCGGGATCACCGGCAACTCTGATAGGGACAGCTTCGTCACATCGAAACCCTCTTCAATGTGTGCGAACGTGAATATACACAGGTATAACCCAAACACTAGACCCAACTCAAACCGCTCTAGATAATCCGCCTCAAAATCCTCCCTCGGATAACTCAAATTAATATCCACGTCGAAGTGTTTCAGGAACTTAGCGAAAGTTTGGTAGTACAACTCCTTCAAGTAGTTCAAGTGTTTTCCTCTGAACTCCCGATCTGTTCCCGTGAACATGAAGAATAGCAAGTCGTTCACAGGACATCCGTAGTATTGCATCTGGTAGTCAATCGGAATCACTTCTGATGCTTCACCATCCTAGAAATATAATCATTATAAGATTTTTCATACTTGAATATTTATGTAAATAACAAATAGTGCAATGTTTAGTGCGTAAGGTTATAGTTAGTGTTGAGTGTTGTGATATGGGACCTAAAAAAGAAAAGCGAACTGGCCGTAGAGTAGATTATTAATCTATCACCTAATTGACCAAGATTTGTTCCCACCACCACAGTTTTGACACCACACTACACCACAGACCACGACACATACAACTGGGTCGAAATTTCGGCATTAAAGAAATTAAAACCGCCTATCGTGAGATTCGTGAGTACCAACTATATATTAAAATGTATCAATTCCGCTATCATATTAGTCTAAAATAAGAAAAATGTATTTAAAAAATACGTAAAATCTCTAGCTGATATAATAATGTTATTTGCTAAAATCGTTGAAATAGTAAATTTATGTAACATCAAATTTAAAGAATTCAAATATTCTGTAAATTTGATTTTACATAAATTTACTATTTCAATAAGCAATGTATATAAGATGGAGACAATAATTATAACAAAAACCTATAAAACAAAAGTTTTCATATATCCCTCATTATATCCTTTCATCACATTAATTAATTTTTTTCTGTCATAATCATCTCCGTTCAAGTTAAGAAATGGAAATTCTAATTATACTCACTGTCTCCTTTACTAATATATTAATAAACTTGTAATCTCCATGAGCAATACAACCGTAGCTCGGAACCACGTCTTGCAAATATTTCTTGTATAATTGATAAAGCCTTGGACCATAATTTTCTATTTTGTTTTTAACTTCACCTGTCAAAACCTGCGCAGCCACTCCACACGCCTTATTTATAAACCCGCGCCAATCACTATCTAAGTTATAAGGACTTTTACTGCTCCGAATTTTGTCGTCAAAATATTTTGAATTCTTCTCTTTTAGAACAAAAGATAGCGCATGGAACTTCGCTAGCGCTATAACTGATAGCTCTGCAAACTTTATGGTTACTACTTGTGCTCTGTGATACGTCTTAAATCCTCGTTTAGCTAAATTTTCCATAATAGTCATTTCTTGATTGCATGTATAACTTTTCAAAAATTTGAACCTCTCCTTTTCCGGAACATTGGCTTCATCTTGCAATCTATAAAATACTTGAGATAAATCATTGTAAACAAATGATTCTTTACAATATACGTCAGCTACTGATGCTAACGAGATTTTATCTAACGTAACACTTTTTTTAATAAATAATGACGTTTCCTTGGCACCTTCCACTGTTTCCCCGATAATATCCACTTCATATAACAGGCCTAGGAAATTCCCATCCATGCAAAATCTTTTATTTTTTACGGTGTAATTTTTGTAACCCTCATCCTTTGCGATATTTTTGACAGCTTCCTGAAGTAATATTGGAAGATCAGAACACGAATCATTCACTTCTGTTGGAGCCTCACCTATATTTTTATCCGACATTTTCATGTGGTAATTAAAAACAATTTGAACGGAATAGCAAACCTAAATTTCTCTTGCCAGGTCTAAAATACGTGTTAATTATAAACTGTAAAGAACTTAAATAACGTATGAAAATGTCGTGTGAATATGTGCTTCTGTTTAATGAATACACAAAGAACAGAATTATCAAATTCATAAATAAACTCATATAAGCTCAAATTAAGAGCGTCACACAGTGAACGGAATTCTGTTTTAGTAACGACATTTCCTTGCGTTTGTCCTCATGCTTAGAAATGGACTATCGTCGTAAAATTCCCATCAGTCTATCAGCCTTCTGAGGGTCACTGCTGGATATAGGCATCTCCTAATTGGGGATCTACCAATCCCATCCTGCAGACTGCATCCCATCTCCTAAATTTAACATACCTCTTATAACATCTACTGTTCAAAGGGTTCGCGCTCCGTCACGCTTGACCTCCCGAAAAGCGCTCGTGAGCTCCAGGGAGCCTAAGTCTGCAGTAGCGGCTTAGTGCGGCCACTGAAAACGTAAAGCTGTAGCGCTGTCTAACAGCAGCCAATAACACCGGAGGACAGTGTATCCACTGAGGGAATTTCTCGGGTTAAGACCCCTCTTACCCCGGAACCGGAAGGGGTTCCCCCTTCCTCGAGGCCCGCAGACCTTACACCATGCGGCGTCACCGCATGATGTAAGGCCACGCTTCGGCATAGGACGACTTTCAAAGTTATAACATCTACGTAAAAACTGGATGTATGAAGAGATCGCTTATTAAGCTATATACGGTAAATTTGACCTATTGCGACATTAAAATTAATTCGACGCGTTGAATTTTCGAAGTTTCCGCTTTCTATGTTAAAACGCAATGGTAATGAAAGAGCTGCCGCGTAGTAAAAATTTAAGATTTAAATTAGTGTTCTATGGGTCCTAGGTGCAAGCTAATGATTTTAGTTTTGATATATAAAATCTACTTTAAAATTTTATTACATTGACATATAGTAATAACATAGGCAATTTATATGTAAGATCAATGATATTTACCGAAAAATATACATCGAAAGTTATATTCAATCAAGCTAGCCTTTATTGTACCGTGTTCAAATCTTTATACGAACCACCGATAAATAAAAATGTATACTAGAATAAAACATCTTTGCAAAACGTATGATCGCATCTTTACAGATTTACGAGTAAATAACGTTATCACTAGTCAATTCTTATGAGATAACGCTATTGTCTCATACATTATATACCTTGAGTCTGTTTAGTAGTAGCGTTGCCACCTCTCCGGATTTAAGCCGGAGTCTCCACAACATCTCCGGGCAAACTATTATCTAAATTCGATCTCAACAATGCAATAATTTATCAAGATGCTATGCCATCAAAAACATCCTGTAAAAAAACAAGCCTCGAAACTCAGTTTTTCTACCATAAAAAGTTGTGAGATCCATGTAATACCAAGTCGTTTAATTTATTTAGCCCCTACTTA
>DWNE01003056.1:0-17440 GCA_018249875.1 Cecropterus toxeus | reverse complement strand
AATTATGTGGTTTCTATAAAAGAACAAAAGTGTTGCTTTGGATTTACCTACATATCTATGTGCAGGCAGGTAGGCGATAGTATTGTAAGAAAGTCAATGTGTGTTTTACTAATCCGAATGTAGGGTTGGTATTAAACCGCGTACAACATACAAATCTTCTGCTGCCGGTGGATTCCTTTTTTTTTCGGTCGCCAGGGTAAAAACTTAAAGGGTAAAAAAAAAGGTACCCCACTTTTGAAGGATTTACCCTGACGACAAAACAATGGGTCCACCGGAAGTAATGTTTTTTTAAAGTGGTCTATGACAAAACATAGTTTGGGAACCTCTGTTCTACATGTTAGCCCTGTGCTAACCTCGGGTACCTTTTGAAGATTTCCCCGTCACAGATGCAAGCAGAAAGCCGCGGCAACTGATCCAGTGAATTACATTCTCGTCTCAGGTAAACATACATACATACGTCCACCTAAACGAACCTGTGGGTGTAGTTGGTAAATATAGAAAATTTATCTATCTGTTTCTAGCGAATCACATGCCTTTGTTTCTGGGTGTTAGTGACATCGAGTGGGGCCATTTAAGGCAGGGCCTTTAGAGACGTGTTCAAAAGGTTCAGAAGGCTGACTTTCGTGGCATGTGATGATTTTCTACTTGCCTATTTGCTAACAACAATTTGTTCTATGATTATGACATTCTAAACTGAAAAAACCACCGCGATTTTTAATAATTATGTTATTCATAAGCATTTTATGTTCGAAAATTCGAAAATTATTGGTCATTTTCGAAAATAGCGTTCAGACACTAAACCATACTTAATCTTATATATAATAGAGCATAATTTAAAGTAATGTAGGGAATACATGTCATGGATTACCGACTTTTTAAGACCATTGGCTCTGCGCCCTAAAGAGTTTTGGCCTCTGATACGAGAGTTCGCAATCTGACGCGATCCTAGGATACTTCTAGCCAGTTACTAATTCGTAGTTCTTGAAGATCCACCTTAACTATGAAATATTGCAAAAGAATTTTAAATCAGTTACAAAATTTTATCATGAACGTTTATTTTGGATTACAATGCAATAACAAATAATCAATATCCAAAATGGCCGCCGCAATAAAATGGCGGATTACGTAATCTAGATCTGAAAAAATCGTACAATGTAAAATTTTAATATTCATTTATATTAATAAGTACTATAATTATAATGATTATTTGCAGAGAATATTAAAGTTATTTACTAGTGACACATACATGCAATTATCGCACTGGGATGTCTCTTCGTGTCGCAGCGCGTTGAATAACTATGTACCAGTTTCTGGGGTTGATTACTTTGGAGTGGATTATTTCAAGTTTGCGCTGCGTTTCCTAATTGATTTTGCATCCTATTACGTCACTATATGTAAGTAGCAGTTGTCGTAAACATTTATTCGTTGAGTGTAATTTTAATAAAAAAATTTACTTGGATTTTCGAAATTTTATATTTGTTAAAAATAATAGGAGTTTTTGTTAGCTATATTTGTTTCTTTTAAAATATTGGTCTTTCGTTATGTTACATTAGCTAATTGCTTTTTAAAAGCGCATCCATACATTTTCCAAATCTCAAAAATGTTTGGATCAAAAATGTGGATAGAAGGTAGACAGAAGCCAAGTCCAACCTTCTCCACATTTTTGAAGCAAACATTATTGGGATTTGACAAATGTATGGATGCGCTTTTAACTTGGCTTGTGTAGGTTTGCGAACGTTCGTAACCGATGCACAAATCAAAGGGAATTTGCCGCAACCACTTGCGGCTCGTATCGGCCACATATTTGTGCGCAGTCTTTTTTGTGGCTTTGCGCATTGGTGGCGAACTGACGTGCATTCTTCTGATGTACAGATAGTTAATTATATTTTAATTAACCATTTGTGCCCGCGGTTACAGCCGCGTTAAAAGGAAAAGAAACACATGACGTGTCTTTATATATGTATATGTATTTTTATGATGGATTATTCCAAAATTAGTTTGTGTAGGTTTTCATGCTATCCCACGGTAATCGTGCTGCGATAATAATAGTTACATATGCATTCTCTGACCCATAAAATACTACTTTGCCTAAATTATGTCAATCCCTTGTTCCGTGTAAAGCAAAATCAAATTTATCGTATAGAAACCGTACACACCGTACGTTTTTCCGAGATAATAAGGCCTATATGCTCTGCAACTTCAGACTATTAATTATCTCTTTGCCAAATTTCACTTCTACTTGTACCAATTTTCCTTTCCGCGCGTGTTTTTTTCCTGGTCATACGTTTCATTGTTGCTGTTTAAACTTGTTTACCTTTTTTTACAGTACACATACCTATATATTATTTAGCTAACGACACTTATTCCTTGCAAGGCTTCATATATAAAATGTACGTATAAATCAAGGTAATAAAGAAGTTAGCATTAAAGACACAGTTTCACCAGAATTCCCTAGACATCGCGTGTTAGATAACGTGCCAGTTTCGGGGTTGATTACTCTTGAGAGGGTTCTGAAGTTTAGACTCAGTTTGCTAACTGGTTAAATGTTCCTATTTTACTTTGTGAGCACGAAATGCAATAAAGTATCTTTTAGAAGTTATACTTCTTTTGACGTGTTCGGGGATGATGAGACCGATTTTTAACGATGCGCGCGCGCATCGACATTCAAAATTGAACCCGTAAAGAATTAATATTCCAAAATGCTTTTTTTTATTTTCTATTTTTTATTTGTGAATTAATTACATTTCCTAAATTCCATTATCGTATCTGAAAACGATTTCAGCTATAATCATGACATGAAAATCATTTTTGAAAAGTTTTGAATTCAGCTATAGTCATAACATGAAAATCATTTTTGAAAAGCTTTGAATTTAGGACGGTTAATGTTATTATTTCAGTAGGAATGTAAAAACTGCCTTAATTATGAAAGTTTATCTAAAGGCAATGAACTTAATGAAAAAAAGAAATTAATGAATTCATATAATATTAATAACGTAACGAACTCTTCTGTCAGAAATAAACACCTTGTATGCTGTTCATATATTTTGGCATCGCAATTTTTTTGAATTCGAAATCTGAGCATTATATTGGCAAGCGTAGAAAATGGGATTTAATCTAAATCAACAGCTACTACAACTTTACTCATTTGAACACTCAAAACTGCACTCACTTTGGTTTCAACTTTTATAACACTTGACTTTGTTTCTATAATTATAATAATGGCATTTATTAAAAAAATATTTAGTTACTCTTCGACTTTTTAAACTGAGAATTAGGAACTTATTTATGCGGAGATATTTTATTGCTATGAAGGAGATTGTTAAATGAATTAGTTCATTAGTGGGACAGTCTAAAATAGACCCCTTTTAGCATGCCTTCTCGCTATCGGTTCAGGCTTAGATCATATTACTTATACTTATTCTACATTGAGTTTAACTGGCTGTAGAACCAGTCTAGCCCGGGAAGGTATCACCGCTGTACCTACTAGTAGCGCGAAGCAGGTCTTGTGTTTAGGTGGAAGGGTGTGGTCGCCGGCTCACTTATATTGAGGCGACCATCTCAGTCCTCGGGAGTAGCAACGCATCTGTGATCGAATTCAGATAGAATCCTTGTATATGAAGTTGCTTTCATGGGAGGCAAATAGAACCCCTATTCTATATGAAGTTGCTTACAGATGTCCATGGGCGGCAGTGGCTTTTATCATCAGGTGGACTGCATGTTCGTTTGACTTCAGTATAAAGAGTAATGTTACAAAAACGCTTCATATATATTACGGAAGCATAGAACCATACACGTCTTGTGAGATATTTCATTAAGGTTGTCGACCGTCCACACTTTATAGGTGGGAACGCTCAGCATTCTTAGGACCCTTGTCATTCCAACGCGAAAAATGTTTGTAACCTTCATTATTAAATTATTTGAAGGTTTTTGTACAAGGGAATAAATAACAATATACAATGCATGAAAGATCAATAAAATTCTATGTTGAAAAGAGTCAAAGAGCATTATTTATCACTTTCATTCGTTCGACAACCCGCGTGGCAGAGCGGTCACCATACCGGTTTGACGCGCAGTGGGTCCCGGGTTCGATCCCCGGCTAGGCAGAAATGTGAATGATGAGTTTAGATTTCTATTCTGGGTCGGGGTGTTTGTGTATTCGTCTTTGTGTGTCCATGGCACCCACGACACAGGAGAAAATCAGGGGCTTTGAGTGATTTTGATTAATTTAATCAATATTAGGCATTCATACCCTCCAATCCAAAAGCAAGAACTGCTTCACGGCATAAACAGTTGTGACCATGGTCTCCAGTCTCACCATATTCTATCGAAATAGTTGTGGTGGTGTTAATATAATTAGTTCCGGTTCGATCGAACTTCCCTCTGCGTGTTCATTTTGATATCTCTTGACATGTAATCTAATGTTCTGACAGTTGGTATCACACTGGTATCGCGATATTTTTAGAGAGTGGTAGTTGGATAAACAGAACTGAATTATCTCAATGATGTATTATGTAGTAGAGTTTGTTTGGTTGAACGCGCTAATCTCAGGAACTACTGATTCGAATTGAAACATTATTTTTGTGTTGAATAGTACATTTATCGAGGAAAGCTTTAGGCTATATACGCTATGTTTGTTTGTTTTTAATAGATTGTTCTCCAATAACCGCGGGTGAACCTGCGGAACTGCTAGTGATAGATATGTTTGCGGTTTCATTCACATTTATTTTATTCGCATTTATTTTATCCTACAAGAGCAGAGTAAATGTGTTTTAGATTACAATCTACTTCTGTGCTAAATTTAATCCTGATCGATTCAGACGTTTTGGCTGGATTGAGATTTTTCATAAAAATCTATCATAACAATGATAGCTATCGCGAACAACAATTTATAATATTTATTTGTACTTTAATAATTTCATAACTGTAGTATTTCTTTTTCCATTTCCATTTAATTATTTTATAAGTCGGTTTTTTTTAAAATCATTTCTATATATCTATATTCTATATCTTAATTATAAAAGTACTTTGACCATAAAGAAAAACAATAATAAACTTAATAGTCGGGACATGTTAAAACCATAATCCTTTTACGTTTTACCATTTTCAACAAATAACATTATCAGTGAAATTACATGAACGGACCTCGTAACCATTATGGTCGTGCGATACTAGAGGTAACCAAGCAGATGCATTTATGCGATTTTATTACTCGACGGTATCGTAAAATCATGGGTTATTGCATCTGGTCCATTAGATAATGTAAACGTCATAAATGATACGTAAATAGTAATAAAATTAATATATGTAGCTCAAGTTAATTATTTTTATGCCAACCGGAGTATTTTATTATTTGCGCTCTGGTGTACAAGGATACCGGAGCGCTCATATGACACTTTTAAGTAACAGGTGTAACTGATGCAGATGGTTCGAAGTTTGATTTCTATTCTAGTGGTTAAGTTAACATGTAATCCCACCAAAAACATTATGTAAAAAACTAGCCAAGTCTCGATGGAGCTGCTTGTTTATCACTAAATATAATGAAATCTAGACAAAGTCCTGCCAAGTCGAGGGTTCCTTACTGAGATTTCTTTATTATTACAGTTAATGTTGTGTGACTTGGCAGTTGACTTGTATGTGATTATAAGTATGTGATTATAGCTTACTGCATGAATGGTTCCAGTAAAGGATGGTACGGGAGTTTTTGCTTCCCGCTCGACTTGGCGTGGGCACTACCGTGCCCCCAAAGCAATGAAATTATTTCTATCGAGGTGTTTTTGATGTGGGTTTATGTGTTTATGAGTGAAATAATTACCATCAACCTTTTCTCCAATTTCTTTCTCTTATTTTTTAATATTATCTAACGAGTACGTCAGATAATTTTACCACTTTATGGTGAGGTGACTGTTGCCCATGATTTCTATTAAACCCCTATAGAACAGGAATTCTATCTGAGAAATGACAGACGCGTGCGTAGCGGTTTCAATTCATTGTAGGAAGCTGGAACGCCTCATGTATGTATATTCTAACCCTTCCCTTTAAACCAGAATGCTCTAGCACTTATTACTTAATACCGTTATAAAGGGGAATAGCTATAGACGTGTATTACTTCCCATATATTATCGTTAAAAGCAAAACATGGCTCAAAGTAAATGCATCCTTCGTGTTCAAGACACTTTAATGCCACGGCGTCACAGAGCTGTACGTGAAACGCGAGTAAAGCGAGATTTTTATCACTTCACATTTATTTTAAGGGCTCGTCCTTAGGTTTTATCCATCCATCCATGACCATTTAGACTTTAGAACTTCACTGCTGGGTATATGGCTTTAACTTAAAATATATTTACATTAAAAATACAGACGAATTGAATGAACTTCCTCCTTTTTGAAAGTCGGTTAAAAATTGCAGAAATTTGCCCATTGATCCTGCTTTAGACTAGGACACATCTTCTTTTATTATGTAGAAGTAGCAAACGAGCATGCAGTTCATCTCAAGATAAGTGGCCACTGCCACGTATGGACATCTGTAAACAACACCAGATAGGATCAAAGTATCATCTGAGGTCGACTACATATGCCTCGTCAACCCATTATTGTCCCACTGCTGGGCACGGGTCTTCTCTCAGAGTGAGAGAGTTTTAGGCTATAGACTACCGCGCTGGCCAAGTGCGAATTTGTAGACTTCACATACCTTTGAGAACTCTTTTTTTATTTGTACTCTCAGATGTGCAGGTTTCCTCACGATGTTTTCCTTCACCGTGTAGCAGTGATAATTAAATTCTAATACGCACATAATTTTAGAAAAAATCAGTGGTGCATGCCTGGGATTCGAACCCCGGATCCTCGATTGAGAGGCCGAGTTTCAACCATTAGGCTACCACTGTTCCATATGCGTTGCTACCTAAGTACGAGTACAAAGTTGGAACGCTTCGGACAAGTATATCTCCCTTACCACATCATTCAGATTAGAACACAGCATCTTAATACTGCTGTTATAAGGCAGAAATAGGAGTCATCCACAAAGATTTCTACTTTCTTTCTTATCTTGTTTGTTGGAGTAACGCAAGGATTTATAAAGTTGATGTAGCAGTTTTTATGTACATACAACCCCTTCAAGCGATAATCTTCAGGAATAGTAATCCATCGTTGATTGGCGAATCATAAATATTCCTGTGTTAGTTAGTGTTAGTTACAGTGATTTATGAGCTGCAGTCGCCACATAAATAATACGTATCCCAACAAAAGGGGTAACTTGACCAATCAAGTACTACATGCTATGTTGGAAAGTTCTCTAAATAACATACTTATTTAGAGAAGTTCGTTACAAGGTAGAAACCTCTAGGGCGAAAATGTTGAGATTCATGCCAACTCCCTTGTTACTTTAGTGCACATTTTAACATAACTTGAAGTTTTAGAATTAAAATTAAAAGGACTGTAAATTAGAAGATGAACAGGGCAAATGTATTAATAATATAAGTAGAAGATTTCTTAAAAAGAAGTCTTCTGGGAATTGCCTAATATAACAAAAACTATTATTGTATTTATGTATATTTTTAGAATGGTCTATTTACTAGTTTTCATTTGATATCTATACTGTAGTGATAACGTCGGTAAAAAAGTCGTCCCAACCGCCTTTTTTCTCTATTTGTAAGCGCCATTTTTAAATATTATTTAGTCTGTGTCACTCTCTAAACTGAGATGATTCTAATGATATGTAATACGGCCCAATACGTCTCACAATTTGTTTTATAAAAGAAAAATAAGTAAGAAAACCTAATGAGCATCGACATTATAAAATTTTATATTGTAACCTATAACGTTTGACATAACTGTCAATCGTTTAACAGATAATTCGTACTTCATGGTTAAGACAAGACAAAGTCTGTCGGGTCAGTTACTCTATAATAAAAAAAATATTTGGATTCGATGTTGTAAAGCAATAACAAAAGGCAACGTTTTTCTTTTTAGAAACACAGCAAAAGGGAAACTTTATTACTGAAAAAGTGTATTTTTGCCCATTCTGTATATAAAGGGGGACTCAAAAAGGGCCTTTCCAGTAAAAAGGGTTCTCATTAAGTGTGTCTACAAGTAATATATTTTCCGAATCCCAAATAAATTTATTTTATTCCCCTGAAACGCCAGTGTACAATTTTTCGTTGCGTAAATAAAGGGTGAAGGTAGCAAAACGGTTACCTGGCAGTAAGTCATATTTGATGGCGTTACCAACTTCCTGAATTGTGTTTAAATTTTCAATTTGGAAGAGGCTTTGTTGTGGTTCCGGTCCTGTCACATCAATTGAGTTACATAAACAATGAAATGAATCGTGTATTACTGTCTATAGACGATTTACTTATTTAGCGCGTTTGAAGAAACTTGTCAAATTCAACAAGTGTCATATGTCGTGCGATAACAGAAGACAACAGTTATTTACTTACTTATCAAGACTATTTAATTTAACTATAAATCTAGACTTGTAATGTGCAAAAACTAAATTTAACTACATATAACATTTTTTTTTAATAATTTAGAATCGTTGTGATTTGGAATTCAATGAAACGATAGTGCGTTTCAATTAGATGGCGCTGTACCCCATTCTGAATCACGCTCATTTTACATCGTAGCTTGTACAACAGTTTAAGTTTAGTATATGCGAAATAAGATATCCAATTGGGACTACAGTGATTACTTATTGATTTTACCCGACTGCGTCAGAAGAAGGGTATTTTTTTTCGAGCGAAAGTATGTATGTTTGGTATGTATGTCCATTTCTTTGATACGCGCTACAGAACAAATGACGATGACATATCATTAGAATCGTCTCCGTTTGAAATCGAATCGAAATAGAGGAAAAACGGTGGAGGGATGCCATTTTTTTACTATTAAGACGACATGGGTATCAAATGATAGGCTATCATTTGATACCCATATATCATCACACTTTGTTCGTTCGTTTGTTTGTTAGTAGCGGGTGAAACAGGGCACAGTTAGTATTATTAGAAAGCGAGAAGAGTTAAGGAATTCATCACACTTATTAGTATTTTATATGAATATAATTTATAGGATTAAATAAAAGATAAAATTGGATTCTAGTGCCAAAATTGTATAATGATAATGAAGGCGAAGCTTTTATTTATAAGTTGGTTTAAGTGCATATTTACTTATAGCATGAACTTGGCACGCAGCGCTATCTGTCAGCTTAACTTTTTCTGTACAATTTTTTGGAATTAAATTCCCCGTTTTTGGCCAGCACATGTAAGCTTATCCGCAATGTTAAAACACATTTAGATTTCTTTAAAAATAGTTAAATTGTTGGTGTGATTTAAGTAAACTTGGTGGTGTTAGACTATAGTATTTACCTAAAACCAAACTATTTTGTATTATTAAACTCAGGTGATGGTTAAACATAGGGCCATTATAGATATCACAGAAGCTAGATGGAGCAGAGAAGCCGGGTTTCCAACTGTCTTTCGTTTAAAAAGCAAGATAAGATTGCTATACCACTGCTGCTACCCTCTCTATCTTTCTCTTCTCGTTGATGTGAAATTAACGGGAAAAGTTGGCATTACATAACGATTAGACGATTTATTGTTATAATTGATTTTTTGCGTTTCATGATGTGTTTATAAGCCTATTCCTGACGCAATTCCTTTAATGCGTTTGCGGTAGATAGAGATATATAGGGTACCGCAATCTTATTTCTCTTTCTTACCGTCGAACATTACTTATTACTGGCAGCTGTATTACTCTATGTACAATGCCTCTATGTGGTCAGCAGTGCATTTAGCGCGGTTTTTCATACATTCTACTACACTGGTCACATATACGCACGGCTAAGTGCGATGACAATGCCAGAGACCGGCTTTTCTAGAGCAAGGCTACATGCTAGTTCACATTACGTCGGCCCAACAGTTTTCTGGGCTTGTTCACAGTTTAATGATGACGGTTGGCGATAGTTATTATATACGCTGTTTCTAATATACAATTTATCGATATATGAAAATATTTATGCGATATATTGTCGGCCATGTTAAATTGTCAGTGTGACCTAATATGAACAGGCATGACATGTTCTAAACGTAAGTGGGTGTACGTAGGCTACACAAAATAAAATAAACTAGTAAAACAACTAAAAACCAACTGTTTAAAAATAAATATCTGAAAAGGGAAAAACTTTAAAAATTACTTTTTATCATCTACGGGACAGGCGATATCAAACATAGTTTAAGTCGTTGCGTTTTATCCTATTTCGAAAATTATGTAGCCTATGTCAGTCTGGAAAGTGAAACAATTCTAATGATAAAACATATGTTGTCGGTCCAGCCGTGTATCACGTGTCAAAGATTTGACATACGTGTAGATACAAACATAGGTACATACAGCAGTCGGAAAAAACACAGTATAATTAAATTTGATACTCCATTCAAAATATCCCTTTGTTTCATTAATGCGATGTCGAGTATTTGTGTTAAAAAGATTTAGGTCCTGAGGGTTAAGCGGAAGGGTCATGATAATTAATTCTTGTAATTTGACAGGTGTACTCACTAATTCTGCTTTACGGAAATATGAGTGTTGAAATTTAATAGTTTTTTTCCCCTTGTAAAATCTACGGTATTTTACCAGGTGGTAGAACCAATGTAGTTCGACCGGGGAAGTACCACCGCCACACCTATTTCTAGCGCAGTCCTAGCATTTCGGTGGAAGGGTGTGGTTGCCGGCTCACTTATACATGAGGCGATCATCTCAGTCCTCGGGAGTATCGACGCATCTGTGATCGACTTCAGATAGAACCCCTGTTCTATATGAAGTTGCTTACATATGTTCATGGGCGGCAGTAACCACCATCAGGTGGGCTGCTTGCTCGTTTGCTACTTCATGATTATATAAAAAAAAACTATCCAATAGAACTCTGTATCTCAGAAGTAATTTACATTATTTCTGCTATGATGGGTATGGCACGGGAGATACTTATCCGAGGAGTTCCAACTTAGTTTTATCTCGTGTAAGAGTGATCTTCTGGGGTTTTTACAGGCAAACAAAGAATATATCTGCTAAGTTTACCTCTTTACCTTCCTACAACGACACGTATTTACATAAGACGTGACAAATAAAATACTACTAGCTGAAGTACTCGTACTACGCTACGGGACATAAACATAGTCGCCATCCAGGAATAGTGCAAAATATCCAAATCAATAGTAACCTATGAGTTGACCCGGTTAATAAGTTATATCCATGCAAATTCATGTAAATTGGACCAGTGATTCTTGCGTGACTCAGTAACAAACAGACACACAGGCAAACACCATCTCATCATCACAAGTACCGGTACAGATACAGATACAGACACAGATACAGACACAGGCACGGGCACGGGCACGGGCACGGGCACGGACGCAGACGCAGACGCAGACGCAGACGCAGACGCAGACGCAGACGCAGACGCAGACGCAGACGCAGACGCAGACTCAGAAACAGTAACAGATATAGATATAGATATAGATATCTACTAGAATTAGTACTACGTAGGTATTTACATATTAATATAGTTCGAATAGGGTATAGGAGCTTTGTTGTGGGGAACAAACTTAATTTATTACCGTTGGTGTATGTAGACAATATGGGCATTATGTAAATTTTGAGAAATTGTGCGATCAATGACAATTCGATTTACGTTTCTGTTTATCCGTATCGGTATTTGTACGGCTTTGTTTATTGATGTTTTTATATTTTGTTTATTCATTTACCTAAAAAAGAAGTGATTGTCAGTCATGAAATTTTACGAGTGTAAGAAAAACAAAAATATATAAATAATTTTCGTAACAAAACATAGAAATCGACTTACCGACCGTATTTTTCTTTACATATATGTATATTATGTAGCTTTCTTACATATTACAACAGTGGGTTTTTATTTTTAACCAACGGACAAAGGGGGAGGTTCTCAATTTGACTGTATTTTTTAGTTAATATTTGTTTGGTTCAACTCATTCAAAAATATCATTTTTTAAGAAATTAGAATTTTTCCCAGCATCATAATCAGTACCAATATTGATTTAGGAATATGTAGGGAGCAACTCTTTACTAATCTACAACATATTTATTAGCCATTATCGTATGAATAATAAATGGCTGAGATATAGTAATGGAAGAGGCACGGGTACAGTATGTAAAGTAATCATCATGTTACATTCATATTAACTATTTATCATTATGAAAATATCTACAAATTTGTACATTAAGGTTAATTGGTGATTGAAGTAGTCCTGAGTATTTTATCTGAGGGAATAGGGGTATTAAACTTGTAACTAGTGACTTCTCAGTTAAGGTCGCGTTCCGATCCGGCGGTAGTGTAAGAAATTATTGTAACTGACAATTTGTAAGTGCCCTCGTAGGTCTATGCAAAATAAAGACATTTCATTTCATTTCACTGTTAAAAATATTATGGCAAAATCCCGACTTTTTGTTCATAATGATAATGATTATTTTAACACTTTATATGAGTTTATTATATTATTGAGCAGTGATAGCCTAATGGTTGAAACTCGGCCTCTCAATCGAGGATCCGGGGTTCGAATTCCAAGCACGCACCACTGATTTTTCTGAAATTATGTGCGTATTAGAATTTAATTATCATTGCTTTACGGTGAAGGAAAACATCGTGAGGAAACCTGCACATCTGAGAGTTCTCATAAAAAAAGAGTTCTCAAAGGTGTGTGAAGTCTACCAATTCGCACTTGGCCAGCGCGGTGGACTATGGCCTAAAACTCTCTCATTCTGAGAGAAGACCCGTGCCCAGCAGTGGGACAATAATGGGTTGACGAGACGATGAGTTTTTCTCACAATAGTCAAGTCAATAGTAATAGGTATATTCAGATAGGTCTATTTGCTAGCTTTCATTTGATACCCATATTGTCATAATCGTGAAAAGTCGCCCTGCTCCCTCGTTATTCCTCTATTTTCAGGCGCCATGTTCAAAATTTACATAGCCTATGTCACTTTCCAAGCTGAGACGATTCTAATGAGATGTCATACGTCACAATCCGTCAAGCCGTTTGGGCTGTAGCGCGTGCCAAAAAATGGGCATACATGCATATCTTCGAAAAACGTCACACTCCTTCTGACGCAGTCTGGTAAAAATTATGCAAATAATTAAAATAACTGAAGCCTATATAAAAAAAAAACCTTCAATATTATAAGCTTCAAACAAAATGTTGAAAGAAACGTTCCCAAAACGCTGGCGATATTGCCTCGTGGACAGCTAAGCTTATCCTCTGCCCGTCATTGGTGCACTAGATAAATCTCTTTGAAAGATGCTTGAAGAAATATCGAGCGACAGAAACCTACAGTTCCATCATATTAAATATTTAGTAACTTTTATATTTTCAGATTAAATCACTTTACATCTGTCAATGACTTAACATGACGTCAACAAGAAACAATATAATGACAAATAAGCATGCAATTTTGTACTATACTTAAATGTACATTAAAACTGTTGCAAAAATAGCAGTTTTGTAAAATTATGTTGATTCTGCGACCTACTTATGAAACAGAAACAAATAAACACGCGTTTATATACCAAGTACCTACTTGGGTAGATTTTGCGATCGGTAGATTTGAATTTTAAAAATTGGTAGGTTCCTACTAAATACGGTCGTACATGCCCAAAAATGTTTAATAGTATTTAAGTTTTCATTTAAGGGAACAATGTACTTTTGGAAATAAAGAATCTGACGAATTGTTTAGGGACAATAAAATAAAATATTGGAAGATTTTTATACCTAGCAATATTGTCGACGAATTGATAAGGAAGGCAGTCACCGTCGCATTAAGATTTAGTCGACAGATTCGTTGGCCTAATAATTAAATTGGAATGGCTCGAGTCTCCCTTGGGTTTAGACTGTGGTTTATTTAGACCATGCTTTAAGGAAAACTAGACAGCGGTTTTCCGGAGGCTAACCCCTAAAATAATTTACCACTTAAAAAAACATAAATGAGTGTGAAGCTTAATAATAAATAATTATTTCGTATATACTAAACTTACGCTCCTATACAAGCTACGTAGTAAAATCGTTAACGTGATTCAGAAATTAGTACAGCACCATCTAGTTGTAGCGCCGACAACTTCTTTTGTAACGCGTTTTCGTTTAATTCGATTGAAATAGCAACGATTCTAAAGTTTCACTTCAAAACCACTTCTACGGTATGAAATACTATTCTCTGGTAGTTGTAAGACCCGGCAAAAAGCAAATCTTGCGTGTTAATGTTCCCCGGAGAGGATTTCACACTTTAGCAAATAATTTGTGGTTTCCGCGTCACGGCAGACATTATACCAGCAAAAATAAGCGAGCATTATGTCTTTGTTTAGATTCTTGTAAAATGCGTGTAATTGAATCAAAGATATTGTTAAATTACTTCTTGTTTAATAATACGTAACTTTTGTCAGCAAGGATTGCTTAAAATTAACAATTTATTAATTGGTTAGTTAGAAGTTAGTTAGCACCCGATATTTTATCGAATTGCGATGTTTATATGTAAGTTATTAAGGAAGTATGTTTACATCAAATCTTGCAATTAATAAAAATTAATTAACAAAAAAGTCGCAATGTAGTAGAGAGCCAAGTTTTCAATTCTAAAGGAATATAATTAGGATATAACAATATTTTTAACTTAAAATTGATATATTTAAAATTGTATTCATGAAAAATAGTGTTAACGTGTTACAATTAACATGATCCTATAAACTAAAACATTAAATAACATTACCAACCATATTAAATGATCATACTTAGTCGAGTCTGTCTATAGCTCTACCACTTATCAATATATCGATATTATACGATAAACCACAACTGCAAAGTCCAGTCGACCAGTTCCGCAAAACGTGAAAGTCGGATGTAGAATGAAGGCGATAACAACCATTCATAAATCGTACATTGGTACTCCACAAAACAAATATAAATGACAAGCCCCAATAAATCGTCAATGGTTATCGAATACGACACGGTCAAGTGGAAACAAGTCGCGTGAGCATAGAAAATTATTTATTACAGTTATAATTAACATATTGTGGAATTCGTTTCTTATATCGTATTAACGATATTTTAAGTTGATAACGATTTCGATGTTATTGACCCCAATTGCCCCATAACTAATATGTTAATATCTGTTGTGATATTAAATATGATTTGTTATATACCCACGGAAGCTTATATTGTAGCTAAAGTAAATATAAATAGTAGCCCATGGAAGCTTATATTGTAGCTGAAGTAAATATAAAGAATAAAAAGAAATATCTGTGTGCTTATTTGTCTGTTTATAGTGCATGCAAACGATTCATCTGACCTCTATAAGGAATCTATTGAGTACGTCGCACGTAGGGTCTAAAAAAACTTCTGTCTGGCAAAAGACAGTAGCGAGTTAATATCTAATATAAACCGCTACAGCCCTAATGGCTCGACGGATTGTGACGCATAGGCTATATAATTTTAAAAGATGGCGCCTGGAAATAGAGGATAAGGGGGAGGGACAATTTCTTTTACTATTACGACAATATTGGTATCAAATGAAAGCTAGTAAATAGTCCATATAAGCGTTAAATTAAATATATATGTCATTATGAACAAAAATTTCGTTTTGAGCCGTCGGGTTTTTTGTTTTAATGTTTTTAACGATATTACAAGTTCCTCGAAGTCTTCGTTCTTGAATTAAACAATGAAATTGTGTGAAAATTTGTGTGCGCACCAGCCAAAAACAGTACTTCCATATCATAATTACATGTATATGATACTCCAAATGTACTGTGACCTCATCGGTAGACGCATCATAATTAGTACAACACATTGATTGTTCATAGAAATGGACAATAAGAATAGTTTTTCTTGTGTTAATTTTTCCCGTGATTATCAGATGAGATTATGTTGAAACATGGGTAAGCTTATGAATATGTAATGAAGCTGTACGGGTACTTAGCAAAATATTGTAAAATTCTGAACTTGGCTGACTTACATAAGAGGTTATCTTAGTTGTTCCGAGTAGCAATGCATCTGTGGCTGCCCTCAAATATGACTAAAATCCTAAGTGCAGTTGGTTACAGAATTCCAAAAGCATTAGTGGCCAAACCATTAGGTCAAAAAATTCTTGAACAAAACAATACTTTGATTAATTAGAACGTGATGACTAACCATCAACTGAATATTTAATTAAAGATTTAAAGATTTATTAAAACAATCAGAAACAAACAGATGATAAGTGTTCATTGTCACTCGTAAATATCTGTAATTAATCAAATATCCTCTGAAAACTAAACTGAAGCGTCTCTACATCTACAATACACCCAATAAACCAGGAAACAATGTTTAACACTGATATTATTAGGTCGCCGTTACTGTCCCACTGCTGGGCACGAATTTTCTCATAGATTGAGAGAGACTCGTGCCATAGTCCACCGCGCTTGACAAGTGAGAATTGGTGGAGTTCACACACCTATAAGAATATTTTTAGAGAACTCTCAGATGTGTTAGTTTCCTCACTATGTTTTCCTCCATCGCAAAGCAGTGATAATTAAATTCTAATACGCACATCATTTTAACAAAATCAGAGTGCCTGGGATTCGAACCTCGGACCCTCGATTGAGAGGCCTAGTTTCAACCATTAGGCTATCACTGCTCCTGGTCCAAATTATCAGGTAGAATTAGAAGT
This sequence comes from Cecropterus toxeus, assembly GCA_018249875.1. Lineage (NCBI taxonomy): Eukaryota > Metazoa > Arthropoda > Insecta > Lepidoptera > Hesperiidae > Cecropterus > Cecropterus toxeus. Next base: position 742 of record DWNE01003056.1, on the reverse strand, counting down.
ATAATTTAGCTTTTTTCGTTCATGTTTGAATTAGGTACGTTGGACCTAAAAATCTTAATGATTAAATGTTTCTTACGAAATCTTCAAAGGTTATATCTCTATAATATATAATCTCTCATATCTCTTATTTAGTAACAACATTTTTCATCCCTCAGTTTTATTTATGGAGAGCCCTAATTACTATTCGTAATTTCACTTCACCATTTAATAGCGAATCATAAAACACACAAAGGATGCCATTCATCATGTTTTTGAGATTATACTGTAAGATTTATGATCTATGTCGGTTTAGTATCATAATTTTATATAGACCTTGTCAGAAAATACTAAATTAATGTATGTTTATGACTAAAATTAATGAACCTTTTCATCAGATGATGACTCAACATATTGGTTAAGAGAAAAGTGTGCAAACAATATATAACCCACTAAGTTGCGCATAATTTATATGTCGATATTAATATTTATGTTTTATTATACAAAACTAAATATTTTAATAGGTGAAACGAAAAATACTTAAGACTAATTCTTATATGGACAAAGATTTAGAAGCTTTTTCTATGTAAAACGTATGGCCAAGTCAAGGCCAATAAACGATTTTGTTCATAATTATTTTGGTATTTAGTTTTCGTCAAAATAGACAAGTAAAAGTACTTTAACGTATATATTTCCATCCATCCATCCATCAGCCTTTCGAGGTCCACTGCTGGACATAGGCCTCCCCTAAACGGCGCCACTCCAA
>DWNE01003055.1:0-17443 GCA_018249875.1 Cecropterus toxeus | reverse complement strand
GCTACTCCCGAGGACTGAGATGGTCGCCTCATATAAAAGTGAGCCGGCAACCGCACCCTTCCACCGAAACGCAAGAATTGCTTCACGCTAAAAATAGGTGTGGCGGTGGTACTTCCCCGGTCGAACTACATTGGTTCTACCACCCGCTATGTTTGTTACTCTTTCATCCAACAACTGGTCTGATTTCACTGAAACTAGCATGGCAGACCTATAGTTTGACGACCCGGTCTGACACGAAGTGGGTCCCGGGTGCGATTTCCGGCCAGACAGAAATGTAAATGATGAGCTTAGATTTCTTTTCTGGATCTGGGTATTTGTGTATTCGTCTTTGTGTGTGTTTGTGTCCATGGCACCCACGACACAGGGGAAATCCTACTGGGGGCTATGAGTGTAGAAAGTAACTTTATGTATATGTTACATTATAGTTTACGATCCAAATTAACACATAGCATACTCTTTGCAGTGGTAAACAGGATTGAAGCAAGCAGAGCCGCAAATTAAGCTAATAGTAAATAAAACACGCATATTCAAAATCTACTAAATATTAGTAGGTCTATTTCAGAAATTAGACATAATTATTACTAGTTAGATATTTTTATATTGGGAGAAATATCGACTCTCGCTTTGATTGAAGTATTGACGTATTGATTGAAGTAAATAAATTAGCTTTAATATTTTTTCGATTAAATTTGAGTCAGGTTACATCTCGATTCTGATTCATAGCTATATTTAAATCGTAGTACCTAATGGCATCGACAAACGAATATAAAGATATAATGTTGTGACAAGTAGAAATGATACGAGATTTTTTCAGAATTCGACGTGTAAATAAAGTCATTGTTAATTTTATTTATTATACATTAATCACATTTATTATATTTTTCTATTTATTGTTATATAATTTACTTCATTTTATATAATATTTTTATTTGTGTTATGTATTACTTAATTTTATTCAATAAAAATGCTTTTTTTTGCATAGTAAAAATATCTCAAAATCAATATTTCTACTTAAAAACTGAAATTGCGATAATTACTTATTAGGTAGTTAGGTAGTTATGCTATAAAATTTATTTTATTTAGTTTAAACATTGTATGAGCACCTAAGCACGTGCACAACAAGGGTAAACGTACACGAAGTCCATTCCAAAGTGAGCGTTAAATTACAATGTCGCACGAATTATACTTCATTATAGAACAGCTTATAATTACTTCGCGCGACCCGAGAACTATAAAACAGTGTGAAGTCGTAAAGTTCCTGCATTTGTTTACTTAAATTTTGTTAAAACCCCATTGTTGGATGTATACATGCATTAAGATGATTAAGAAATGGGTACGTACTAATTAAATTTTCGTAAGCCACTTAATAGTCGTGCTACTTAATGTTTAGTGCCTTATAAAAATTAACGTATGTTGAATGTCGCTGACCTGTAATTTCTTTATTAGATGCTAAAAAGTAATCAAGTTAAACTTATATTACGTTAAAATTATCTTTAAAGATGTAATTTAAGGATATTTTATTATAATCGTTGTGCATTTGTTTATTCAGAGAAGCATTACGACAAAATAACAACAAATGGAAACATATATTATTACTACAAAGTTTTGAACCGAGATTTACCTACTTAGTTCACAATATATATAAATTAGAATATAAAGCTTAATTTTAACTACGTACTTAATACATCAATTCCGTTCTATCAATCGGAATTTCTACATCGCTTTACGAGATTTCTACATTGTCTTCTCACCGGCGATGTACCTACTCCTATGTACTCTTACTTCTAAAGCAGGTCTTAGTTAAAGTAACAATAAAATTGCGTAGGCTCATGCAATGAATGGCTGGGCCGTCTATACCCACGGGTGTAACCTACGATGTAGCCTAGCTGTACTAGTAAATATAAATTTTTGGGTATATTTCAGATGAGATAGTAGCTTATACACGAATATTCGTTAACACATAGAGTTGTCATCTACACTGGCATCTACCTTATTTTAACGAAATAAACCAGTCTTAAGTTTAAGATCGCAAACCATTATGGATAAGCCTATATCTTAGTAATCATGAGGTCCACGAAGTCTCCAAAAACAAATAAACGAATAAGTGACCAGTGAGGCAAACCCATTTGGGTGATCTCATATTTCTACGTAAATCATTTACCAACTATCGGTATTAAACTCAATTCCTTGATTTCATTATACCTTATTTATAAGCGTATCATTTAAAAAGGAAAATGACGCTTGTATGTATTACCCACCTATCCTTTAACCTTTGTGTCGTGTCCGCCAACCACAAGGTGAAAATGTACTGTCAGTATATCAAGATGTGTATCTCAGATTTACGTGGCATTCCCCGATTGTATCTTACAGATTAATGCGCATGCGTCGAATAGAACCCACCGCTTGTAATATAATGCCGTTCCTTTATCGAACAAGTTATTCGCCTCCGAAGGACGTTATTTAATACACTAGATAACTCAAAATGTAAGTTATATACTTAGGATTCTATTCCTAAGAGTCATTTTTGAGTTGATGTGCTATATGTAGGTATGAATTTAGTCACTAGTTGTAACCATAAATAACGACATTTACTCGGAAACGTTACACACGTCACGTTAATTGGAGGTGTCGGAATTTTTAAAGGTATCTACATCAGATATATATAGATCGGAACAAAAAATCCACTTGAAAAAGAAACTATTTAAAAAAATAGCTTTTAAAAAGTTATCTTAAACGTTATAACACTGTTACAGTAAAACTGCACATAATGGGCACTAGAAACTATTATTTCCTTTATTGTCCCAATTATTGAATTTAATTGGATAATTCACTTCGATGTCCAATAAAGTGGCATAGGTGAATAACAATTTATGCGGTTAGAAAATGTTTATTCGTACCGTCGAAAGTTAAATGAAGTGATAACAATATCTGTCAACTATATTACTTCCATTTACCGAACTGGTATAATTAGTAGATTTGTAATAGGTGTTGTTATGGCTTAGTGGCGAGTGGTGTATTCATGCTTCGTTCTACATTTATTTTGTTTATGGCCAGCATCGCTACTACGTGAAAAGCTAGTAAATCACCTCCGGGCGTGTCGCCCGGCTTCCTCGTACGTGTGTAATGCTCGACTCCGGTGAGCGAGTGCCAATTTGTTTTTATTGAGACTACCCTCTAGTTATGCAAACTGGTAAGAAACGCTGAGCCTGGTGTAAACAAACTTAAAACGACCAGGCGTCGTTGACCTTCAAAAGTGGAACGCTTTCTTCAAACGTGGGCTGGACCGACGCAGATCAGGTTATAATGGTCCACATAGCCAGTTCTACCTTTAATCTGGCGCGAATGTTTTCACAAGCGTCGGCGTTCGGCCCCCGAGGCCGCGGTCGACGTGTATAAACAATACTCAACGTTAATAGAGATATAAATTGCACGCATTTCATTTAATCCCTTTGAGAGCAATCGACACATAAACCGTTACGAATGTGGTATCAAGCCGGCCAGGCGTCTAAGTTTCATAATGTGTAGACTTTCGGACCAGTGATTTCGCCCTATTTACGTTGTGAGAAACAAACGTCAGATCAAACTCCCCGAGCTGGCTCACAGGATCCTAAGCTAACAACTTCTGTTCGGTCTATTACTTTGAACAAGCACATAAATTGGGAACTTTATACGTCCATGGCTGATACGCTTTAACAATTTAGCGCAAATTTCGTTCTATAAATTGTCTGCAACTACGAAATTAGCATTAGTACCTAAAATTCTGCCCATAACAGACAGATAAAATAAATTTGAAATAGAGATCTGGCAGACGCCATGGCAGTACGAAAATTAACATAACGTATTTGGCAAAGACAAAGTCTATACCTAAAGTTAACTGAAAGTGAGCTTTTAAAGTTCGATGGTCTATTGAACAATACGTTCTCTGCATTCTTGCAGTCGTAATGTAGAGAACAATGTATTGTACATTAATTGATCCTTTTGTATTTTATAGCATGGTTTTCTTTATTTAAATATATGAAATAAATTCAATACGATTTTTGATTACAACATCGTTTGTAAGGTGGAGGCTCTACATTAACAAGTTAATTTAATAAATTGTTAAAACATGTAAAATATTGTCTTCGTTTACGGAATACAATAAATAATTAAAAGTAAATAAGGAATAAAATTATAGCTTCATAAATACTACATCGCACAGTTTACTTTTGTATAATTTAAATATTTTAATACAATATTCAAATTTAAACCAATGAGTAACGACATGTCTGGTAAAATATTGTTTATACGAGATGTGACTGGAAAATTTTTGACATGCATCCTTCTTGGAATATTCTCTTATTCACATAATGTAACATATTGTCATTTTACTTGGAAACGGACGATTGAAGCAACAATTGAAACATGTAAATTCTGTCTGCGATGACAACGCACGCTGGACATATTAATACGTCACAATTATGTACAGTTTGTAAGAGTAAAGGATAGTGACAATCAAAATTTAAAACAAATGCACCACACATTTGTCAGATCGATTATAATATTGATGAATTCATAAGTAAAAGCAAGCCCCCAGCATTTTAAATAGGTGTGGCAGGAGACTAGCCTTAAAGAAATTTTCAGTAGCCAATAGTGACTTGCAAAGAAGAAAACATTTATACGTGATGAATTATAAATTTAAGACCGTGTATTATTCACCGCCCTTCTCAGAGATCCGGTGGTACATACTGCATAGTTTAGAATATATACTAGTATGTACCTACTGTAATTCATGACATGTAGGTCGGGACCAGAATAGACTTACGGTATCTTTTGCTGACTTTGACTTTAAAAGTCCTATGCCGCGGCGGTGGCATCGCCGCATGGTGTAAGGTCTGCGGGCCTTGAAGACTACCTCCTTGTCCGGGCAATGCCCTCGGTAGATAATTATTCTATGCCTATCGTAAGACATGACTAAACAGAGGCTTGTAGAGTTACGGAAGGAAAGTGTGCGACCCCGGGAATGTCGAAAACGACTGTACGTTGGTGATGATGTTGTGAAGGGACTGTTGCAAAACTGTTAAATTATTTTTTAAACATTAAAATTTCTTTAATAACATATCAATGATTTCTCATACTGATGAGCATTAAAACATCTAAACCAAAATTATTTTAAAACTATCATACAGTAAATATACCTTTAGTGCTTATGTATACATAATTGTATACATCATGTATGGTTACTTATATCATTATATACGTAGCGTATACAATCATATACCATTATGTACCTAAAAGGTTATTGGATATTTGTGGAAAAGAAAATTTAAAACAAATTAAACCGAGAAATCACAACTGAGATACATACATATGAGATACATATACACAGCGAACTTATCTGATGTAAGTCTACAAGTGTAAGTTCTATTTGAAAAAACGTCCGCAAAGCGTTTGTTAACAATTTCCGTTAGAAACGTTTCTTATAACAGGCGAATATCTAGATATGTATAATGTAAATTCTTTACGACATAAAAATTACATAATTAATTTTCTGCAATAAATATGAAATTTTATGACAACAGGATACGAATTATAATTGCAAAGTAACGTATGTTTTCTTATGCTGTTTATGTTTACGTGCTACGTAAAATTTAAGTAAGTAAACTCATCTAAGTATTATTAAAGAAATATTAGATCTATTTAAGATATTTTGCGTCCTCAACTATTATTTTTTAAAAGTCTCTCATCTCTTTCAACAATTAAATTGTTGTACAAAATCTTATGGCTTAAGACGTAGGTCTATAGACAAATCTATCAACTTTTAAAATTATTTATTTGATTTTTTTTAATTGTAAAAATATTATGAATGTTATTAACATTAGTAACTGATATTCTTTACTAAACTTACTTAAGCTTATAATTATGTCAATTCGTATCAAGAATATTGGGCTATCAATAATAAAATTATTGTTTAAAAAATATTTTTAAATAATTGAACATAGCTTCGGCGTTGATATAGATAATAAACTTAAAAACCGAATACTAGAAGAATAATTAAATCTTTAAACTCCATCAACAGGTCAATGACTCCAATTTCTTAGACACCGCATTTCATACATATTATTATATAAACCAAACAAAAAAAATACGAAAATCCTTACATAATTGTGAACCTAACAAAGTACATTTACGAGTTTATTGTTTTTACCTGTTAAGAATGATTTACCAAGAAAATGCATAGGGTCAATATTACCACTGATAAAAGAGCTATTTACTAAACCAAGTAATACGCACCTAAATAAGCTATTCGTCCTAAAATATCAACTTTATCCTTTAACAAATTACAGTACTACATCTATTTACCTTAAATTAATTTCATAACGTAATAATATAGTTATATATTACAGTAGGTATATTCACGTACATTTTCAATTCATCAGAGTTATAAATAAAGTATTAACAGCTCTCTTTATTTACGGCGAAACTACGAAAGGAAGTGGTAGCATCGTAGCTACGTAGCTTCAATGAAGGAATGCGAAAAATTCCATAAACATAACTGAGATATAACGTTATTCTCGTACATCTACATCTATTTTCATCATCGAACGAGATTCGTTCATGGAGAGTTAAAATCGTGGTTATTAGTAGGTACCTGCAATACGTACGCATTTCCTTAAGGCGTATATACTTAGAAGATAAACTTTAATGACGAGTAATATCGTTAAACATATTAAAACACAAAACCTGACTTCTTAAAACGATTGAAAACGTTAAATTTTAAGCAGTTGGTTTCAGTATTTAAATAATATAATTAAAGTATTATAATTTATCTAAATATAGGTACATATATTTGAAATTGTCTGTTTGTTAACTTTCATTTTACCATATTGACGTGATAATAAAAAAAGTTATAATCAAATGTAAAGCGTGCCAAAAAATGGACATAGATACAAATATACATACAAAAGTACGCTCGAAAAACCTTCCTTCTAAAACTGTCGGATAAAACATATGTAATGCGTTCCTGTTTAATATAAGGTTCTGTTAACAGCTAGACTTTTAATCACGTAAGGAATTTCGAAAACTATAATTCGATACATTAATGTCACATTAATTCTAAAATAAATTTGTATATTTTTTGCTTTTTAATTACGTTAAATCTATTTTAGAGCTTTTCATTTCAATATTTATTAGAGAGAGGAAGTGTGGACGGAAAATTTTAGAAATAAATCTTTTCGACAAATGTTAACTATAGTTGTCTAATAAATAAACAATAAATACAAGTTATTTTATGAATATAACGGCGGACTCTACCTTAGAATGTGCCCTCAATAGCATCTGGTTCACATGTTACTTTTTATGATTATGGCATTAATATTAGGTAGGTACTTTATATAAAGCCGTTACATGTTTTACCTCAATTATTAGTATTATCTCTCTAAATTAGATTAAGCCTACTAGTAAAAGAAAAGTGCATAACATAATATCGTCTAACAAGTAATCTAAGCTACTAAAATATCAATGAATTTAGTATAAAAACTATCCTAATGATGATAGAATCAGCATAACTGGTAAACTTGGTATAAAATTCTACAAGTATAAATACACAGTAAAAATAACACTTTGATCATAGCAGAAACTTCTGTCACCAAAGCAGAATTCTTGTATTCCGATGACAAGGTGTGGATTTTGTCTGACTTACAAATGGACCGTCTCAGTTCTAAGGAAAGCCAAGTATCTGTCATCGCCATCAGCTAGAAGGTCTATTTTATAACTAAGAAATATACTAATCAAACCATTTGTTTGGTATGTTCCTTAGTTGGTGGCAGTCGTACGCGGGCCTCAGTTGCCACTTAGGTATCATTAGATATGCTGCATACTCATTTGGTGCTTCAATAAAAAAAGACCCTAAATATATTAAATTCGAAATAGTATTTCTAGAGTTATTACAATTGCTAATATAGAAAACACATAAGGAAGGCGCCGGGAATAGCTTACAATTCGTTACTAGGATGTCTCAGTCACATTGTGTACGCACTGTATGGCATATCAATTCAAGAGGTCGACAACCCTATTGCATTTTTTAGTCCACGCTAAAAATAGTGTGTTGCGTAATAGCTACGCGTAATAGCAACAACAAGCGTAGCCTTGAACGACAAATCTAGATAGGCGTGCTTACATTAGATAAATATGTTGTATCTACGGAATTTGTCGCTCCATACGAATCTCATATGACTGGTATAAAGGCGTGTACACGTACTCGTGTGAACTTCCTTAAACGTATTGTACTTCTAACGTAAAAAAGTATAATATAGCACCTACGTAAACGTATATATACCTACCTACATAAATTCAATGTATGTATGTAAGTTTGTGTTCGCATACCTGAAAGAGTTGTCGATGGATTAGCTTGAATTTTTCCTTTTATATTTACTTCTTTTTTTTTAACACGCCTTCTACACTCATAGCCCCACACTAGGATTTTCTTCTGTGTCGTGGGTGCCATGGACACACAAACACGAATACACAAACATTTAGACCCTTCATATTTCTGTCTGGCCGGGAATCGAACCCGGGACCCAATGCGCGTCAGACCGGTATGGTGACCGCTCGACCACGCAGGTCGTCTTTACTTTACTTTTATCTTGGAGTTATATAGATAGACATAATATATTATATTCTCTCCGGAAGAGAGTTATGACAAATTCAGAAAAAATAGAAATAGCAAAAATATTTCAACGATACGCGGCGTCAAGTTAGATAAAGAGTAAAAATATAATATAAATATTGTGAGACTTCAAATTAATATTGTAATCAAGCTTATGAATTCAGTTTTGTATTTGTGTACATAGCAGCAAAGATATTAGATACTAAGATGAATCCCTATTGTGTTGTAAATGATAACCAAATTCTACAGCATTGAACCTGACAGTGACATTAGTTGTTTTTATAAACGCAATGTTTACATATGAACACCCAAGTGTACTGAGATATCATTCGTTTTCACGGCCATGGCAATACCTACTGTTTGTTTATCTCGTACGATTCAACTACTTACTACGAAGTGTGGGTAAAAATAGAATTTAAGCTTAATATGCGGTTCTCTAAAATACAGATTAATAAAAGTTCCACTACTAAAATTGCATATTAAACGATTTAAATTGGATTCAAGATTATAATTATGAATTCAAATTAATTATGGCTGTAAATTATAATTTTTAATATAATTTAAATTGGCTCTACATCTCATAAGTTTATGCAAGAAAAGGTAAAAATACTAAAAGTAGGTAACACTGATAAATGTAGACATCCATTTTATACTCTAAAAAACGAATATATAGTAAAAAATGACTTTAAGAAGTTTTCTAACACATATTCAATACAAATCGAGGTCACATAAGCTAATAAATCAGATTATTATTTATTCTACGCTTTAAATTTTTACGACAGAAATGATACGTCGCCCAGTGTCAATGCACAGATGTCGGGACAGCTGTTTCTATGAAAGTCACGAATCTGGCAGTGTGTTTATACTACACAACGCTACGGGCTTGACTCGTTAAATTTTTATTGCCGCAAGGTCGCCACTTTATGGTCAATTCTCAGCTGTTATTGTTCGCAGACAATTTTTTCTAGCCACGACTCATAACGGCTGTGTTACGATTGACAGTGATTACCCCTTAATTATTATGGCGCCGTAAAACGACTTTTGTGGGCCCGAGAGTGTAATGTTAGCTCGATCTTGAACGTTTTACATATAAAACATAAAAGCATATTAATCGAGGCTCTGAGCACATTTTGTAATAATAAATGTATCCAGCGTGACACTTATGAAAACGTATAGGAATATACAAATCTCGAAGATGCGCATACATTACGCGCGAGTAGTCTGACCCGGGACCTTACGCCCGTGTACGGAATGCCATATGATAACAAACGATGTTTTGACTGCGATTTTGGCGATATCGACTTTCGCAGAACGGCCGCAAACGTTGAGTAATAAAGCAATTTGCGAGCGTGCCAACAAAACAATGGCCCCTGTTCTAAGCTTGTTTAAAAGCTTTCGACACTGTGATTTAAAACCCTTTGACTTATACCTTATTTGTAAACACCTCGTAAGCACAAAGGATCGCTATTTTGGACAAAAGAGAATTTGCACAACCCTATTGCCGTGAACCCTTTGTACTTCTTTTCAGTGAATGGTGAAAGTCCCGAACAACTATGAGCATTTTTGGAATATCTTGTGCTGTCTAAAAACCTTATGAATATTTTTATATTGCATCATTTACTCACTTAAAATAGAGATTGACTGTTTTTAACTTACAAGAATCTGATGATTTTTATGAACTTGGCTAATATTTATGATTCAATAAATCACTCTATTCAATGAAATTTAGATTTAAATAAAAATATTTAATCAAACAAATTTTTTTTTTAAAGTTTACCATCTATTCAGCTATATAAATCTTTTTCATTTTTTCCTATGTTTGTAGAAACGTTACATATATAATATGATGACAAGATGAGAAAATAATTCCTTCAAGATATTTGACAGAACCCATCAAAATATAAATTTCTCATGCAGCTACCTTAATTTACTCGGTTTACGGTATTCAAGCTATTTAGTCTATTGTTCTCAGAGAAAGTTCGCATTCAATGTACGCTTTTTAAACCCTTTCCGAATGCTTTTTGTTAACGCTTTTTGCAATGCGAAAACAATCTTTCATTGTTCGATAACAACCATAACAAGTTGCAAATAAATAAATCGAAGAGAAAACGTAGATCACCTCGACAGTAGTTAAACATCGCTAGTTTGTTCACATTGTAGATAACCGAGAAAATTTTAGTTCCTTTAAACAACACCATCAGGTAGGTAAAATTACTTAAAGCTATTTAATATTAAGACGGTATATAAGTATAACACACTTAAGCAAGAGGCAGGACGATATTAATTCATATAAATAAATGTTTACAACTAACCTTTAGTCAAAAGGAATATCAATTGCAATCATTCGACAAAGCTTGTCAAATCAATAATTGCAACAAAATTGTACGGAAGGCATGTAATAAAACTAAGCGTTTACACATGAGCTTAAAGATCTTCGAAAATTGATTTACAACGCTTGTATTTTCGGTCGATCGAAATTGTTTATAAGTCTATAATTGGATTTAAGCGCATGTGTAAAGGTTGAACTAAAAATACTTAAAACTAAAAGAAAATAAAATTGAAACGATAAATACCATTGAACTCACCGCAGACCACGCGGTCGAAGGGGCTCATCCAATCTGGAAATGGAAAATCTATTATCAATCGTACTGAAAGTCCTTTGTTCCGGCAAAGATACATGCGCAACACATATGTACTATAAAAGCAGGGGTGGGGTCTATTTCGAGAGTTTACAAGCAAATCGTACAGATTCCATTTGTTTATAGAAATCGAAAAGTTTTAATGCAATTGACGCATTTGTGTAAAGCTTCCGGATTTACAATATAAATAAGTAGTTTAAAAATAAATGTAAAGCTTAATGAAAAAGCTCACACACAATATAATTATGTATTAATGAATTACATTTACTCATAAAAAATATTATAAAGAAATGAAATTAACATCTAAAATATGAACATTTTGGTAGGTAGACATAATTATTTATTTATAAAATTTAGCTACTCTATTTGAAATAACAATGTATAGAGACTGAAACGGTTAATAGGTAGGAAGGAGATAAATTTTGTCTATATACACGTTTATACTGAGAAGTTTTGTGGGCTTATAGAAACAGCCAAAAATTCAGATTATACATGTATATAAATGTATGTTTGAACTACTACGTTTTTATGTCGCTTGAATAAGTGAAATTTAATATTATTTATTTCATTTTAACGACTCCAAATATCCAAGACATTGTAACAATGGAATCTTAAATAGTAATTATACTTTAGTGCCTATAAAATCATAACTTTTTTAATTTTCCCCATAGTTGAACAAAGTAATATTTACGGGAACGCGTGGAAACAATTGTAACAATACATATCTACTAATTAAATACCGTTTATCATTAGTGCTTCGAACTCGCATATCAGAAACACGCCAAATCAACCTTAACTGCACTCTATTTTCATAAACATAATGATCAACTCGCTTTGAAGACATAGTGTTGCTATCTGCTCTTTCTATGGCGTTCCAATGACTTAATAATTAAAATTCAATTATTACGAGTTTATTGTCAATTGAGCTCAATTATGGGAAAAAGAGATAAATTTTCATTGTTATTGTAATTCTTCAATGTTGCTTGTATCATGAGCCTAGCCATTAAACTGCAGTTTACCTAGTAGGTATTTCTCATTACTAATGAAATAATAAAATTATATATTTATCACAATTTTTAACGTTAAATTTATGTTAACTGACCTGCACTTTCTTTAAGAATTGTGTTCAATCGGAAACAAATATTTGGTAAATAAAAAGACAATTACCAACCTAATATATATGTTTCCACTTATTGTAATTAATGGATTCGTTATGTTTAAAATCAAAATAATAGTACAAAGCATTGTGATCTATAGTAGCAATTAAGACCGCATATGTGTACTCGTATATTTTTCGTTGTTTTTGTGAGTGAATACGAATTTATGCGCATCGAATGTTGTATTTCAGCTTGAATGGCCATCGGATTAGGTGAATGTACCATGATACTAGCAAAAGATCTGTAGTGAAAAACGTTGATGAATGCTACAAATACCGTTGCCAATGTTGATAGAGACTTGAAAGTATGTGTATATGATTTAAAATTGTATATATCCATGTATAAAGTAAAGAATTAATATCACAAACTTACTATCGGTAACAAGAAATAGAGGAAATATTTAAGCTATGTCAATAGTAAATATTTATGCTTGTAGAATTCTGTTTTTCTTAGTAAATATGTTAATATGATGTTTTATTCATAATAAAGTCAAATCAAATAGTTGCTTACACCTTTTGACTTTAAAAAAACACCTATTATATATTTTCATCCAAAAATTACGAGTACCTACGTAAATGCATCTACCAACTTTTTCCCTTCTCGGCTTATGTTTATATATTTTAAATATACCGAAAAAAGGATCTCTAGCTGTATATTTTTTATAAGAGCTATTCTTTGTCATAATACACCATTTAATAATCTGTAAGTCACGGTGTTTAAACAAGCCTGCACATTGGAAAAAATTGATTCTCTTGCAATATACCGACTCTACAATTTAATACGAGTACCAGCTTTGGAACGTTTATAATCTCAAGAATTACTTAATAGGCTATCGAATGTTAATTAATGCAAAATAAAGCCTCACAAATTAATTTACCTACAGTTAATTAAGAACGTAATCCAGTTCTTAAATGGCATTTAAGGTAAGGAGTTGCACCAATCGGAAACATTAAGTGTTTCAATCGAATGCAATCGTTAATTACCAAAGTACCTAAAAAACCTTTAAAATCGACTAGTTGAATGGTGGATGGTAAATGGAATGAATTATGTACTTCATCGTGAGCTTATTACTGTATGTATTTACAGAAACATGGCAAAACATAATATGTACATCTGAAAATAAGAACTGTACGTTTACTTAATTATATGATTTTATCTATTCTTATAAACTGAATCCTAAGTAACGTGTTATTTTAATACGCGGCGCCCGTAATTTTTAAGTGTATTTTTACATAATTTTCAAATGGAATTTCATTATATACCTATGGTATGGTATATTGCTCTGTATATTTTAACTATACAGTATTAACAACATTGTAGCATCTTTTCTGATTTGGAGCTGTTTTAATTTAGATGTTTTGTGCGTAAACCAAAAGCATTAAATGATAGGTCAATGTATACGTGTATTGAAACTATGTTAACCAAATCAATTGAGTCTTCATAAAATATTTTTACAATATTTCCCGTTATCGTTAAAACTGGTGATAAATAAAAATTAAATTTACTTTAAGTGTAGGTACCTGACGACAATGAATTATATACATAGCTAAACCAAAAGATACCTCTTAGTGTGCGCACATAATATTTAAATGTATTAATGTATTAATGTGTGACTTACAATCTTTAAAATATATCAACGCAAGATATCGACCATATACCCACAACTCATTCGGAAGATAACGGCTGAGGGTAAAAAATCAAATATGGCGTCGTCCTTAAAATGGAAAAGGTTTGAGTGGTATATCGAAGTCGTAACTCATGGGCGCGATAATAACGTTATTTTGACAGGCCTCTTTGCATATTTTGTATACGATGTAACAATGTTGTTTGTAAAAATATTTTAAGTTATGCGTAGGTAGGTCGGCTTATTTTTATATTTTCTTTAATAATTACTTAATCGAGCGTGTTGGTTGATGAATAAATAAATATTTTAACATTATATAATATAAATACCTATGCTGTGAATTCTGTGTCTATTAATTAACGTTATAATGACTATAAATGTTAAAATAAGAGGTTCTGATAAATTTCGTAAGTACTTTTTATTTTTTTGGAATATAGAGACATTTTTTTCTGCTCGTTTAGGGTGATATAGAAAGGCTAGCAATAGTAAATTTCTATGATAGAAACCTGTATGTCTGTACCCAAGTACCCAATTAAGTCTAAATCAAGGCAATTATCATTTTCGCTCACAAAATCGCATATTTCATAACATTAATATTGACACTTCTAGATAACTGGTTCGTGATAAGAGTATGATTTTAATTGACTATTAGTTGACATTTATTTTTTATAAATGTAGCTGCATTTACCCATCTGGTGTTCTTTTATCTTAGCGCTCATATAGTACGTACCTACCTAATTTTGATTATAGGTATATAAATGTGTAGGTACATGTATTTGTAGGTACATCACGTTATTTAAATGTTGTTTTAGATTCCATATCAATCATGAGGTTTTTTTAAATAAAAACTTGAGTAGTTCGAGTTTAATGTAACTTTTTTACCTCACCCTATTTAATATTTTATTACTTATATAGGTAAATATCATTAATACTACAGCTTATAAAAACTGAAATTTCAATAGTAGGTATAAGGTATGTATCAAAATTGAATTGTACCTAAGTTTTATGGAGTAACGTGCTCTACCACTGGTTTTACATGGAAGAATTTATATTCTTACCTACTACATTTTCATTCATACCCAGCTCAAAGGAATTGCTACTCAAATCAGTCATAACATACACCTAAAAAATCATATTAAGTCCTTCAAATTAAAACAAAGCCAAATCAATCCGCAATTAGCAACGCGGTGTTCCAATCAATAGTTAAGGGCGCTTATCATGTGTTGTCGCGCGCTCTGATTGGTCGGCGCCGGCAGCCATGTTGGATCGCGCATGCGCACTGCGCCCCGCACACATGTGACACGCTTGTCCATGCTGTCGCACGTTTTGGGCTTTAGTTTCGGATCTGTCATTTAATATTTGGATATTGTTTTAATAGCTATCTAGGTATCTGTAAAATACTTAATTGTTATGACCTTATCTTTAAAATAAAAAAAAATCATAGAGTAAATAAAAAAACATTTAAAAATATCTATACCTGATAATTTTAGCTCAGGTAGGTATTTATAATGTATCTAATTGTTAGTAACTAACCTATTTATTATTCTAGTATAGATACAAAATTAAATTGAATTTTATTAAAAAAGATTAAAGCCAATGCATATTATTTTATGTAGATACCTATTTAGTTTTATAATTATACCTATCTATTACCTAGGCATTAATTTCAAATATGGTTCATATTAAAAAGTGAATTAAATATTTTTATTTTATTCAAACCTGTGTACCTATTCATACATTGAGAGGTAATAGGTAAGGGGAGGTATCTACGTAGGTACCTACCTATTGTCTAAATGTAACAGAATTCTGATAGGTAGTGGTTTAATTTTCTCACTACTTTTATTACTATCAAGTCAATTCAAAGATTGTTTCTACTAGAAGACGTTTTTTATGAGTGTTATATAAAGTTAGGCTCTACATTTACACAAAACAGTTTTTATAAAGGTTCTTACCTACTATTTATCTATATCTACCTATACCTAATTAGGTAGGTACAAATGAAAATTTTAAAAATGTTTTGCGTATCTTTTTAATATTATGTAGAGAAATAAAATAGACGAAATATTTATATGCAATTAGCACAATGACTAATTTATAACCCACCTAAACTAGGTACGGAACGCAACGACTAATTTTGAAAAAAATAAAAAAGTCACAGCCTACAAAATAGTAGATGAGTACTTAAATTCGATCGGGTAATGCTTTTATTACTACTCAAAAGTAGCCGAATTAGCTCAATGGGAAATAAATGTCTTCGTACTGCCATGTCGGCCACTTTTATTTCCAGACCACGTGGTGTGCATTTTGCTACAGTTAATTTTACAAGCTTTAAGATTTTGGATCAAATTAAAAATAAATTTACGAACATACAGTTAATAATATATCTACTTACATATTACTGAACTTATCTATGTTTAACTCGTCTACATACAAATTTTATTTGAGAAACGACTTTAGAGTCTTAATTTTTTGTAGATACCTACGTACATAAATGATTTTAAAATTAACTGCAGCGTTGCAAATTTGATTTTGCATTCTGTAGATGTAATATGAATACTCATAGATATAAACTGGCTCGTCTCGCCAAACTGGAGATGCTTGGCAACGCAGCGTAAGCACCTGCCACCATATATCCGTCGCGGTCAAAGAGTCGCGCCTCCGTCGTTCCGCTCATCTTTATAATCTAGCATTGGCCACAAATCACGAAAATAGTCGCATTTAAAACAAAAACAAGTCGATTATAGGCCATTTTATATAATTTTACTGAGCTACGAGCTCGTTACGATGGCACATCGGCTTTGATTATGGGACTTTTTACGTGTCCGCCTTATTGATGGGCGACATCTGCCGGCTCTCTCGATACGCTTCAGATGTAAAAATGTTTATGATTCACACTCCTCTTTAATGCCACTTCTAAGTTTATTTTAGCAAACAGTACATTCGTCTAGGCGTTGGAGTTCCGCATCATTGCAAGCGACGTCCGACCTCGTTCTAGACAGAAAAATCGCGTTTCCGTTTTGATTTTTATCTTTTTACTGACAAGGTAGCGAGCGTTGATGCAGTTCATATCATGTGTATGGTCACTGCCACTCATGAACATCTGCAATCAACTATGTATATTGAGAAGAGACATTTAACGTAAATTAGATATTATATGGTAGGTGCATCGCTACACATGAGGAATGAGATGGTTGATTCAGAATGGCTTCATGCTAGAAACTGTATTGATGGTGATACCTCACTGATCGAACCATACTGGTCTTATACATTTTAATTTTTGGTTGTCATTTTTAAATGCATAGGTAAGTATGTCATGTATTTAGTTTTTCTTTTAATAGATTAATTTATAACAAATAATTATTGTATTTGCATTTAATTG
>DWNE01003054.1:0-17448 GCA_018249875.1 Cecropterus toxeus | reverse complement strand
TATTTTGAAATTATTTTATGCATAGATAATATTTTTTCATGTGCCGTACATTTTCGTTGGTTCAAAGGGGAAAAAAAACCGAAAAAGAAAAAATCAAAAAGAAAAATTCCATATAACGAAATGTAAGGTGAATTTTTCTTTATATTTTGATAATAAAATATGTGAGGGTAGTTTGTTAACTTTGGTGTTACCATACGGATTTGTATGGTGTTGTGTAATCCCTGATTAAAAAAATGAATTAAGAAAGTATTCGAAATAATGAAATTTGAATTATTTTTAATATTTTTGAATATTTTAATACTTTTTAATTCTTTATCTTATGGAGAATTAACATTGTCAATATTTTTGAATACTTTTTTTTAACCAGGGATATTATTATATGTGAGACAATTGAATAAATTCGTGTTAAATGTGCATTCTAAACTACTGTGCAACGTTTAGCATTTGTAGGGAATATCGTATTTTATTCGGATGTACTCGGCTTGGACCCGAGTAAGGTGTTCGTGTACGCTCACACATAGTTCGATTAGTATGTGTGTACTGTTCGCTTCGGAGTCGACGCGAATCAATTATATGTATGTATCAATAATGTTTGAAGTATATATTAAACCAAAAAGTATATAAAACTGTTGATACTGGGATTGACAGTTTCAATTCTTGGACATAATATACACACCGTTTCAGTTTAGTTAGACGTCATAGTGATTTTATCATATTATCAATTGTCCTCTTCAAAAATATGTTAATACCGTACTGTATCAGATGGCCATAAAGTACCCTCAAAATTGAAGCGTTGATTTCATCAGCCTAAAAGATATGGTTTGCACAAAAATGTACGGCATCATTTTTTCCTAATTCATCTATGTTAATACTATTTAAAACAAGAAATAAAATGTATAAAACTATTATATTTCATTAATCAATGATATTTAAATTTTTACAATAATTTGCAAAATTTCAGTTTTTGCATTTCTCTATAATTTTTTTTAGAACGGTTTCTTTTGAACGGCAATACTATATAACAATTGTATTTTATAATATCATGTTAAAAAAAAAGTTCCCGTACAGGTTCAAATGATTTTACAGCTTTATAAATCAAAAATACGATGAA
Source organism: Cecropterus toxeus (assembly GCA_018249875.1). Lineage (NCBI taxonomy): Eukaryota > Metazoa > Arthropoda > Insecta > Lepidoptera > Hesperiidae > Cecropterus > Cecropterus toxeus. The sequence continues at coordinate 16,337 of DWNE01003054.1, read as the reverse complement.
ATTAAGATAATTATTGATATACATTCAAGGGAACAATCATTTTTTGACGGCATTACTTTTAATAGTACTTTTGAGTGCTACATAATGTTTTGGAACCGATGCCGTACTTTTTCAAATCACCCCCTGGACTACGGACAGAAAGGGGGTTGCAACTCTCGATTTTTTCCCCTTGTCGCATGATTTTTGTACGGCGTTGCGGAATAATGAATTGAAAGCATTATTGAAATAGTATGACACAGATGCCGTACAAAATCAAATGACCAAATTTACCCCGGTAATTGTCGGAAAATAAAAAAAAATTCCGACTTCGTGGCGCACCATTTTTGTACGGCACTGTGCGCTTTCTTATTATTTTTAATGGGTCTATCGTTGGTAAGAATGCCGTACGAAAATATGTGACCAAAATGTACTGAGTCTACCTGTACTTTTGAATTCTCACCTGCACTCAGTTGGACAGCTTACAAGTGACGGCATAGTGCTGAATCTTATTATTTTATGCTCTTATATCGCTCTAGATAGGTCACCTGGTGGTTCAAATGACCCATCAATTTTTTAACATGGGCTTGTAGTCTAGTATTTCTACTTCCGAGGACTAAGATAATCATTTCATATTATAGTTTGCCGGCGACCACACCCTTCCACCGAAACGCAAGAAGAGCTTCGCGCTAGGGATAGGTGTGGCGGTGGTACTTCCCTGTTCGTACCTTCTGATTTTTAATGGTAATGTAGCAACATACGTTTTCTCCTTGATAGTTAGATGATACAATTTTTGACATTGAACAGTTTTATCGAAAGTTTGTAAGATAAACTGTAGATGAACTTGTTAATTGAACTGAATAATTGTTAATTTATTTAATATATTTAGTCGGAATTTTAAGTCACCAACACTGGGAAATATTTTGAGTAGAAAAATAAATGATTCATCTTTTTAAATCATATAACGTAGTATATTAACGTATTAATTAATTACGTGGACAAGCTGTTTTGTAAAACAAAATGTAGAGTCATAAAAAGTAGATACTTCTCGCAAATATTTACAACAATACAAACTAGTATTGAAAGTATCATCATTTTATTGTAATTTTTTGAGTTAAATAAAAAATCCGCTGCTCTAAAAACACAATGATAATTTGTCATTGAAGAATGACTTCAAAGCACCTGGTGTCTATGCGACCCCTAGCCTATAATAACTATTTACGGTAGAATCTCTATGGGTGAATACTATAGGAGAATTCGCAACGCATCGACCTTTATCAATATGATTGTTTAATTTATATTATGTGATCTTTTAACTTTATTTAAGTACTTCTTTAAACATGTGCAGATGCGGAGAGGCGTGCGGAACGAATGGCAGCTGTATTTTTCCCCTTCTTGTGGTTTATATGTTGTTTGTGATGAAAAAGTAATAGATAGAATTTGTACTTTCATTTGTACTTTTGAGGATCTTGCATGTTACACCTTTTAGAAAGGTAGCCATGTTTTTTTTACAAATATATTATGTTTTTACGCGTTTTTTCTCAAAAATATTATTTTAATATAAGTCTAGATTATGTTTTAAATTATCATAAATTCTAAATACTAATATATCTTTATACATTAAAAATAAATGCAAAGTACTGACTTTTTAATTTTTATTTTGTCTGTTACTTACTAGTTATTTTCTGGCCATTTTCTGAACCAGAATATGTTTTAATTGCATAAATTAATTACATGTGTACATAACTTAGGAGCATCCAGTATTCGTAACTAGTATTTTAATATTTTTGTCAGCTTATATTTTACTAAAGGTTTAACTGCTGAATGATAACATAACAAAAATATAATTTTGTAATTATATTTATACAAATATAATAAAAGCGTCAGCTTGTGATGATATAATATAACATACATATTATGTATGTTTGTTACAGTATCACGTTGCTGCAAAAATCTACTGGTTGAACTACAATTTGACACACAAATAGTTACGACCTGACACATGGGATACTCATTATTGTCTTATCGTTAGAGTTACAGTGATCAAAGAGGATGGAGGCATTGGAATAAGCTAGTATATTATAAGTAAGTAGTGTAGGTACTATAGGATACGACGGTAGAGCCCGCATTTTCGTACGCGAATGCTGTAAGACAATATAATACAAACACCAAATCCTAATTACCCCTTTGCGATAGAATATCGAAAATCTTTCCCTAATAGATATCTATATCATAAAACTTGTTGAACAAATGTGGCTCAGTGATGATTAAACAAAGGTATTCTTTCTTCAGATTTAATTTACGTCTGAGATTTATGTTGATAACTATTTAAAGGTATATTTACATTGCTGTTTAATGAACGCAGCCGCGTAGATTATGCATAATTGCAATACGGTCGAATGCTGTACCTTATAAAATCTGGTGCGCTATAATCCATCTCTTCTATTTAATAGACAGCTATGGAGAAAAATTGCCACTAGGTGACTATTAACTAGGTGACTACGTGACGCTTGGATATTATTATTATATTTATTTCTATCATTTGTGTGTTTTATTCTGTAGCAATATCCCTACTTATATTACAAATGTGAATATAAGTTAGTTTATTACGCTTTCGCGCTAAAATCACATAACCGAACATCAGGAAACTTTGTACATATACATATTTTTAGAGACATTAGACAAAACATAGGATATTTAAAAAACTATATGTTAAAAAATTTGGCAGACATGATTGTTTTTAAAAAAAGTTGTAAACCTAGCAACTTTAATTCAAACTAATATCTTATTGACTGGCTTTAGCAGTTTAGAATATTTGCATATTTTGTGTTATTTTTTTCTGTCGCTTATAAGCAATACTAAAACTATTTTTTTTATACCTCATCTCAAGTTTATTGTTTTAGTTACAAGCAGCTACTTTAAATTTTTTATTGTGTTCTTTTTTAAAATGTATCAATTAGAATAAAATGATCTTTGATATTAATTTAATTGCATCGAAGCGCATCGTGAGCGAAGCCACGGGTTAAAGCTAGTTATGCAAATAAATCAAACTCCTGTCTGTAACTGTTGTGAATATTTCTTTTTATGGTGCAAAAAACCTTACGTAATAAACATAATAAAACATAATTTGCATATGCGTACATAACTTGCATGTAGCCGAGATTAGATGCGGTAACAGCAGCGCCATCTATTTTTCAGCGACCGAGTAAACCCATTTTTCATATTTATAATTTACATGGTTTATACAAAGGTATTATATTTTAAGTATTAAAAATACATTTTACGTTGCGTTATATGTTTAACGTTTCAGTTTTTGTATTTAAATCCAACATATTATATATTATCCATATAATTTTCTACAGCAAAACTTACTCGTTTCGCAACATTAATCATCGTTGCAATTAAAAGAGTGAAATGGGATAAAAGAAAAACAATTTGAAAATGTTGGGACTGGCAACCCGGGCTTGGCGCCGACAACATTCGCGGTCGGCGAATCGACTTCCGGCGCACCGTTTCCCGCCGAAATGGATCGTTTCCGGCGCGATTTGTCATCCAAATCACAGTGAGTGAAATTGAAGTTGTCACTGGCAACTTATTACGTCAATCGTTAGAAATAAAACCACTAAATATTAATATTTATTCATAAAATATTGTGGAGTATTGAGTAAGTGGGTAATAATTAAATAAAAAAGAGTAACACTAACAATAATTATGTACTTGAGTCAGCATTAAGATTTTCCGTTACGGGTAACAAATACAGCCTCAAAAACATCCTGGTTAATATTTATATAAGCCTGACTTGATATTCGAACTCAGGACCTTCTGCTATGGGAAACTGATATGATAGGTAATTGAAATAATTAATAGCCCAAGTAGCAAAACTTACATAATTAATTATACGTACTAATAGTGTTCAACTACTAAATATGTAGAACATTCAACCTAAGAATCTTATAACATCTTTCGTTACAATAGGCAGGTATTCATATTTTCCCGAAAAGCTTATACCGCAAAATATAGAAATAATTAAGAAAGACCTTTATAAAATATTTAAAAATAATTATCATGGTAAATTCATCAATGCATAATCAGTGTTCAATATAGTTTGTTTTTGGTAGAGTCTGCCTTTACCTTTAATTGTTGTTCCGGTTACATCAAACGATTATCAGTACAATGTTAATAATTGCCTTTAGAATGAATCGGAGCTGTAATTGTGTGAACTGATTGCGTAATTAGCGCGACGAGTCGCCGAGGGCGCGGGAACACTCCACCCTCGCTAATGCATTTGTTTTTAACTTTTCTACTATACCCGTGGGACAATTTAGTACTAATATTTGTGTTCACTTTTTATTATGTACATATTAATAGTCAATTATCACGTCAAACGCTAACAGGATGGGACAGAAAAAAGCTTAAACATCTTTTCATCTAAATGTTGCTATTGTTTTATTTACTTGTTTTTTAATATCATAGATAAGTAAAATTTCATACTTTTATTTTTATATATGGAATTTAAAATAACTTTGAAATTTTACTTTGCATATAATTTTAAAAGTTATGGGTACAAATATTTTATTGTTCAGAAATCACGTAATAAAATTAATATTTTTAAAATATAGCTGATAAATAGAGACCCGTGTTTATCAGCTATATTTGAAATAATTCAGGTATTGACTTTAAAACACCTTTCACGGTGATTCGTGAAAGTTATTATAAGGCGCACGTTGAGTGCATCAATTTATTTCAATTTATACAAAGGTATTGTTTTCGGCAGCGAGGGCGCTACGCCCGCGTTTCCGGACGTAGCTCCCGCCACGCGCGACACGTGCCGCGCCATCTTTGTATTGCACCCTACAACAATTGCCATTTGTTGCCAGATAGAAAAGCAATCATTATTCATACAAACTACAGAATTGATTTCAAACCTTACAGTAATGTAGTTAGATATAATTTTTATTGCATTTTTTCTGAAATATCCGACGTTTTTAAAACACTCGATTTGTGTGATTGTTTTATCTGTTGCGTTAATGTTGTTTAACAATTATCCCAAACACGGTGTCGTGTGACGTATGAATATTGGGGCGACGTTTGCAAGATGTGTGTAATTTTGAGTAAAGGTCATGTCATCAACTGCATTAATAATGATAGAGGCCACCTTCATGCTACCTATGCACCTATTTTCATATTGCAAACAAACAAAACAGATAAGGTTTCTTTTGTATTTTGGTGAACATTTGCAATGAGTTTACATGTTGAATAGTACAAGGAACTTATTAGAGCTGTGTTTGGTATTTGTATTGACGTAATTACTAACTAACAATGGATGTCTGAGATGGAACAGATGCCTCGATCAAGGTGAAACTAATAATAGCGCATTTCAGTAAGTTCGACATTCTTAGTTAGGTATCCTGTTCTCATTAGAACTATAAGACACGTGTAAAGTCTAAACGAAAAGAGAATCTTATAAGATATTTTTGTTGTGTAAGTTATATTTATTTCTCATTGTTAAATTTATATTGAATCCAATAAGAGAGAGAACATAATTTTCGAAATTAAAGTAATAAGCAAGACTATGACATACATTCGGGATAGATTAAAGTGTTATCTACAATAATTATTATATACATATTTCATTTCAGCAACTTTTACAAAAGCATTAGTCCAGAAGAAGGTGCCGTATATTTAAACGAGTATTTAGCAATAATACAGATTTGTACCTACTTTTGATTCTAAGATTTTGTAAATTCTGGGTCTGACTTGTGTAAGCTGGTTTGATGTTAAAAAATTAATAAATGTTATAGAATGGCATACGTAGCGTAGATAAATATAAAACATACGAATTTACTAATGTGAGGCTTACATGTAAGAGTCTAATTTAATGTACAATATTGGTTATTAGCTCCAAAATACATTTCACAGGCGACCATTTACGTATAACTATTTACCATTATTTAACTACTTCAATTATATAAAAAAAAAAAAACACTTTTAACTGGAACACAGCATGTTGGCTATTTGTTCGTAATACTTCGTGCAAGTTAGAAGACTAACTAAAGTTATAGTTACTGCAGACAATTTACGTGACCATTACCGTAACAAATAGAACAAACATGGATTGGATGTGAGAACAAACGAACTCACGCCAGCAGGAGGCGGTGGACGTCACGGCAAACATTTGCGATGGCACACCCTTGTATACTGTGAACAAGCGATTGAATTGAACTATATTTGCCAGTTAGCGTTTGTCAACATTGTTTCCAACTCGTAAAATTAATTTATTGAGTGCATGCTTTTGTGTTAGCAATGCGTTATTGTGTTAAAGGGTCAGAACATTAAATAAATTACTATAAATTTTGTATTAGTATTTATCTAATACTAGCTTCGATCAAATATGTACATATTTGATCGAAGAATACTATATAGCTAAAAAATAAAAAAATATATATTTATATTTGAATCTCCACAACAGTGCTCTACTGGGTCTAACTATACCTAGCTTAAAACCTTTTAGTGAGTCCATAAGTTCAATAAAGAACTTCATCACAATCAGAGTCAAGCCGTTTAAGCGGAGAAGAATAAAAATGAACGTCGCAGTAATATTAGCTAAAATATAAAATAATAATGCACCAGTAGAGAATAGGTTTCTCCAAAGAAAATTCGTCGTACATTAATATTCTATATGGTGCAAACTACTCTGATTGAACATGAAAACTGCGCGTTCAAATAAACTGTGTATGTTAGAATTTCATTCATCAATTTCGAACAGGATATCATAATTTTAAACACAATACATCTATTCATAGAAGAATATTCACCAACCTTTTATGACAATTGATATTATTATTAGGAAACGTACATTTATCTACAAACCGTGAACTTTCTGTAAAGGTCATTTGTTTCTGGGGCGGTGCTATTCTAATTAGAATAGTTTTGCTTTTTATTCTGACACTGTGCCAACTGGATTAACAGCTCTTCACATCAAGGGATATTTAATTGAGCTTTTATTTTCCACTCTAATGATAACAAAATGGTTTTGTGAAAAGGCATAAACTAGCTATAAACAAATCAGTAGTACAAAATATGTAGTGAGGCAAACAGTGATAAATTTAATAAATAACTAAAGGTGATTAATAAGATAGGGGTATATAATAGGATTCAGATTAGCTCAGGCAATATCTTGTAAGAAATGTATTAGTTTTCCTCGTTTACAATTCGGACTATTTCCTTGAATGCTCTCTTGTATTAATCCTATTCGTTATCAGACAATAATACTCTCGGCATAAAAATCTGCATATCCTATTCCTTACTTTATGTTAAACTTATATAGGCGTACACTGATACTCAATTTTAAACTTCAAGTTAATTTTGTTATAGATTGTATAACTTGCAGATTTTAATTGTTAATGAAATTCTTCATCAATAATTACTTATTATTTATTGAATCATTTATTTAAGCCAAATAAAAGAAGCCATTCTTCTGATACTCTATCTATACATTCCTTCATTCGTTGCGATTCAATCGTATTACGAAAATAGAATAACGTTTCTGTTTATCGAACAGCTTGTAGAGGAAGTGCTCTGAGAATAATCGAGTGAAGCTCGTATGTATCGAAGAGCATTACGCTGGGAAAGTTTTGTGTAACAATATGTAATGTTGCCATTTCTATGCGTAAAATTTCCAATCCGGAAGTGCCGAGATCACGTCTCTGGCGAGGGAAGCTCCCAACTTTGCTATTGTGGCGTCATCTACAACTGTCTGGCATACTGACGTGTATCCGGCTTCTTCAAAGTCTTGAGCTGTCAGCTCGGGAACGGATGCCTTGGAGTTTCCTTAAGGGTCTTTTTATTCATTCAATTCTCAAGAAGATTTATTTGCTTTTCAAGAAACTTACCGAGTAGTACGTTGATACTTGTCAAAACGCGGGTTAGTTGAGATGTTTCTGAATTTAGCTCATCGACTGAAGATTGTAAATTATTGGCGTCCATTAGTCTCATGAGTAAAGTATGGAAACCTGATTTAACATTATTTTTTTTTAATTATAGCATACTGTTTTTAAATTTTACTTCCTAGAGTTTCGAATTTTTTGTAGTCATACCATTACCCACAAACGTAACAAAGAAAAATACAGTTATTAAGTATTTAGTAAAATTTAGGTCTTGTTAACGAATCAGGGTGATAATATTTACGATTTGTTCACTTTTGTTGAATATTATCAGTACAGTGATAGAAAGATCATAAGAACATCATGTATACGCATCATTTTGGACGTCTGCACGTAGGCGGGCACTATTCGTAGCAAGGTCGGGCGATATAGTGTTACAGCGAGTGCTACGACTATTTAAACGTGAACCGTCGATTTTCTTTCACTGCTCCCATGAAGTTTTTATATTCGACCGAGGGAAGGAAACATAGAGGTCAACTGAAAGTGGCCGTTACATATTACCTTTGTTGTGTGTTGTCTTCCTACGCAAATCGACAAACGTCATTACTTGCCAGATAAACAGACGCCTTCACAGTGTGCGGTAATGTAATATAGCAATAATATCGGATACAAGAATTTTATAAGTGGGCATTCAGCCCACTTATAAATGTGATGTGAAATGTGATTAGTGCATAGTTAGTAATTTTATTGCTAAATAGCTGTTGAATTTCAGAAAATAGCATTAATTTATAACGGAAGTTGACTTTGATAAAAGTAATCGTAAAGTAGATGGTTAATTGATACGTTATGAATATAACTATAAAAATTAATAAATCGTGTAATAGTACTAATAAATTTAATTCTTATTTATGTTGAAGGAATTTAGGAAATGGTTAGAAGCGTTATACTTCTTTTGGCGCGTTTAAGAAAGTTGATGAGAGTAAATTTTTACGATGTACACCGTCACGAAAAACAAACCTGAAGTTAGCTACAGTCAACATTTTAATTTTATTATTTTATTTTTATTTATTATTTATTTATAGTAAATAAAAAATGACAATTACTTTAATTATGTACGAATATTTTTTTGTGATATTTAAATAAACTTTTTTTATCTAGATAATGCGTTGTATAATAATAAAACTTTCAATTAATTAAATACTATTTGATATGTGTTAGTGTCGTTTTTTATACTTGTTACGCCAAAGTAGTAACTTCTAACGCGTGTACATAAGTATACACACATTTTTTTTTGTTTTAGAGGGACTTCACAGGCGAAGGTAGGGTTTTTGATGAATTTGGTGTCGAAAAAAAGGTTTTTTTGCCACCAAATTATTCAATAGCCAGAGCCTAATATTTGAATTTACATATGTTGAAGATAATGGAGTGGATGTTTTTGTTACGTTCATTGGTATATACTTTATAAGTTATCTGTTTACTATTCTACTGTTTTGCAATCACCTATTGCGGACAAAACTGGAAGTATTTGTAATATGATTTTATTTTTCGTTGAGTAAATCAATTTTACTTATGTCACAGCAAGTACCGTCACTTCATCTGTATCTTTTCTTAGTTTCTTAGTATTCTTTTCTCATTCCTGTTTTCTTATATTTTACTATTTTTACTAGAATGAAGAATCAGAAAAGCTTATTACGTATAAATATCGATATAACAATACTTAAACATAATGCGACATTATCATACTATATTATGTATTCAAACGAAAACAGTTATATAAATAAACAACTTCAATTCGACCCAAGAACAGTCTTTCAATATTTGTCTCTATCATAAAATATGTCACATTTCACTTTATTGTCCGTGTATAACGTCGTCACATCTTATTATAGGAAGCGATCTCTACACGTGAAAAGTTAGCTACTGACATCTTATTGACATGACAACGTTATTTATTTTTGTTTTGACATTGTATCTACGTAATATCCCATGCAAACCGAATCGCCGATGTTTTGGTACGACATACCAGTATATTCCGTCATTAGCTGCTCTGATTTAGATGTGACGCAATATATTTTGCCAATCACAGGCTTGGTTCGTGTCATTCATGACTGAAAGTGATTTCGGTCGCGCTTGCACGTGTATCCAATATCCGCCATGTAAGATACGGTGATTTAGATTTAAATTTAAGAGATTTTCCGCGTTAATGAGCGGAATTATTACGTTGATTTTGAAGACATTACGCGACTGTTTTGTTTTTATGGAATCTTTCAGTCCGTTTTTTTATAAACGGAAGTACAAAGCTTATAGATTAAAAAACGTTTTTTAAAATGGAATGAATGCTTCAATATATTTACATATAATAATGGCGTTTATCCTCAAAAATAAATATTAAGTAATACCGTGTTTTATTTACAAGTAATTACAAACACTCCTGTCAGATGCTTTCAAATCGTACGATGCAAAACTTATTTGTCTTTGATTTACTTTAATACCTACATAATTTAAAAAGTAAAAATAACAACAGTATTAAATCTTAAGTAAATTATTAGTGGAGGAATTGGACTAAAACCGTCGAGTAAACTCTTTAACGACTGTGAAAATATGCAAAATAAATCTTTTTTTTTATATAATTTCAATTGTATCTATTAATTAATCTGCTGTGTGTGTGTGATTCTACATTTTCCAAAAAAAAAATATATATATATTGAAATCTGTTGAATATATGATACTAACACTATTTTATCTACACTGAGTATGGACACAAAATGCCCGGGTTGCATTTGAAGTGGGTACCTGAATCTGACAAACATCCAAATTATAAACAGGAATAATGCATATTAAATTTATCGCGAAATAGCCAATTTAGCATTCAAACCGGGAACTTTTCCACAAATGTTGATGAAGAAGCACATTGTTGTCTCATCCAAAATATATAGAGTATAAATTATGATTTCACGTAAATTGTGTAGTTAAATAATTGTTCTCGGTATTTTATCATAAATCTGCCATTGTATGTTGTTTACGTACCTATTAATGATTAATATATTTATGTAAAACATATTTTGTTTATGATGTTGGTCATACAAACTACTGGGTATATCAGAATAGAATGTTCCTCTAGCATAATATTTGTTTTGGCTCAGTGTTCCTCAAACTGTGGGACGATCCAAAAGGGTCTCTATGGAAAGAAAAAGAAAACGTTAATAAATAAAAATAATAAAAAATGTCACTAATTTATAATTTAATTATGCATCATTGTAATACCTCATAAGCCAGCAGACGGTAGGATGTTGCGATTTTCATACACTAAGGGTTGCCACCACACCTGTGCGATGTAGTCAAAGCTATGCTACCAAACCGTAAACTATTTGATTGTTTACACCAAACGCGTAAGATGAGTGCATACTACAAGGGTCGCAGATCTTGAGCTCGCTTAAATTATTAATTATTTATCCTTAAAGAAAAAGCTATGAATAGCTTTTTTTAAGGATAAAGAAGCAAACGAGTATGCAGTCCACCTGATGGCAAGTGGTTACTGCCGCCCATAGACATCTGTAAACAACTTCATATAGAACAGGGGTTCTATCTGAAGTCGATCACAAATGCGTTGCTTCTCCCGAGGACTAAGATGATCGCCTCATATAAATTGAGCCGGCAACCACACCCTTCCACCGAAACGCAAGAACTGCTTCACGCTAGAAATAGGTGCAGCGATGGTACTTTGCCGGTCGTACTACATTGGCTCTATCACCTGGTAAAGCTCACATCCCTTCAGATAAAAAAAATATAGCTTCACTATACTAAGCTAATCTATCCGCCTTGCATATTTTCTGCTTAGCCCAATGGTTGACTGGTAGGGAATGCTTCTAGCATTAAGTCCGCCTTTTGTACCACTTTTTCAGGTATAATAAAGTTTAAGTAAATAAATAAAATAAAAATAAATCTAAGCGATGAAAATCGTGCAGTCGTATTAGTCGTTTTGTAATAATATAGCTTAAAATCTATACTGGTAGGCACTCTAAGGGTCCGTGCTGTGAAAAAGATTGAAAACCACTTATAGTACTGTAGAAACCGAAATAGGTTCGAACGTTTTCAGCTAGTCCTAAATTAACTCACAGTTGTTCATTATTATCAGTTATTTTCAGTTTTGGCACATTATACCAACGCGCAAGTAATTATTCTGAAATACAACAGGTTACTTTGTCTTTTCTATATTCGTAATAATCAAAAAGATACGATAAATTCGGCTTGAAATCTGTCTGATAGAAACTCAGTAAGTGGATACATGAAAGACTAAATTAAATTAATTCGATAGCACCTCATTTTCCATAATATATACCCGACTGCGTCAGTAAGAGGCCAATGTTTTTCGAGCGTATGTATGTATACATGTTTATTTGTATGTATGTCCATTTCTTTGGTACGCTACAGCCCAAACAGCTTGACGGATTGTGATGTATGACATATCATTAGAATCATTTTACTTTGCAGAGGTTTAGGCTACACAATTTTTAAAAATGACACCAAAAATAGAGGGAGAAACAGTGGGTAGGGGAGAGGACTTTTTATTATCGGGACAATATGGGTATCAAATGAAAGTAGTACCTAAATAGACCATTGCAAATATATGTATATTATAGTAGGTACTTTTATTTCACTATATTGTCGAAAATATATATAAAGCTTTAAATAAGATATAATATCATTATTATCGAAAAAATCGTTTTAAGAAATCGGGTTTTTTGTATTACTATAAATAGTTACATAGGTATACTTATTGTAACTATTCGAATAATGTGCACTTTAGTTGCAATATCTAACGCGGCCTCATGGGCCCATCATATTAAACGCTATTATCATCTTACGTCAGACAAAAAAAAAACATCTTACGTCAGCAGTGCTAAAAATATGAGCCAAATACATTAAAAGTACAAAATAATATAAAAAATTCGACATTTCTACGACACTGCGCTGACCGCTGCGACAAATGTGAAAATATAAAAAGTTTTGATTCATTACTTGCAAATATTTCGCTTTGCTTGTTAAAAAAACATAAAAGCGACACGAAAGTATAAGTTCTATTGCGTATTACAAGAATACTTGATAGTCAGATTATATCTGAAAAATGTAGATCTCTTACAGCGTAAGATATGTATTTTAGTCGTAAGATTCCACTTCCTCTGCTGGGCACTGGTCTTTTTCCAGAATGAGAGAGTTTTAGGCCATAGTCTACCGTGCTGGCCAAGGGCGAATTGGTAGACTTCACACACCTGTGAGAACTTTTTTTTAGACAAATCTCAGGTGTGCAGGTTCCTTACCATGTTTTCCTTCATCGTAAAGCAGTGATAATTAATTTCTAATTTTATACGCAAATCATTCTAGGAAAACCAGTGGTGCGTGCCTGGCATTCGAACCTCGGACCCTCGATTGAAATGCCGAGTTTCAACCATTAGGCTAACACTGCTCAAGAATGTTGTATTTTATAATACAGTAAATGTAAAAAGTAAAGTAAACGAAAAAGAATGACCCGTAATTTATCCTGAACCTTGTACTTTAACGCAATGAGTTGTCACCTCGAAGTATTTTTTTCAGTTTTCCTAAGTATGTTTTATCATCTGATCATCAACGCACATGTATTGGCTAGTGAACAGAATTGATTACGCTGTTGATTTATAGCACAGTAATAGCTATAAATATTAGAATTAAATTAATTGACATATTGCTAATAAGGCGTAATATGGGGTGGCTCGCAGATTAATCGAGGACCATATGACTATTGTCGCACTTTAAAAGTTGGCGCAGCGCTCACTATTATAATGAAGATGAGTGCATATATAATTAAATACAAATAGAAATGTATAAATATCATGTCTCTACAATTAAATTTAAAAAATAAACCGCCAGTAATGTTTAGAAGTACCGTTACTATTTTAATATAACTAACTTTAAGTTAACTTCTATCTATCAGCCTTTAAGAGTCCACTGCTGGACATAGGCCTCCCCTAATCGGCGCCACTCCGACCAGTCCTGGGCTATCTGAATCCAGCGGTTACCCGCCATCTTCTTCAAGCCGTCAGTCCACCTGGTCGGGGGGCGGCCTACAATCCTTTTGCCTAGACGTGGTCTCCGTTCGAGGACTCTTCTACCCCATCGGTTATCTGCCCAACGAACGATGTGGCCTGCCCATTGTCACTTCAGCTTCAGTAATGAAGTTAACTTCGGAAACATTGAATGATTTCCTCATTTTTTTTTAATATAAAAGTATAGTTGTAATAAGTTGAATAATAAGTGTCCTTTTGTACCGAAAATTTGAATTTTTCACTATATTTGCGAGTATTAAAACAAATGGGCTTTAGAGAGCCTTCAAAGTTACCAAAAGTTTTGGGTAACTTTGAACGGAACTATTTCGGAAAAGAAAAAAACAAGCATGATTTTTAAAGATCTACCTTATATTTATATCTGAATCGCTGATGAAAAAGATGAAAATACTTTCTCAATGCATTCATGCATTGAGAAAAAAAACATAAGGAATAAAATGCACAAAAATAACAATAATTATTTATGTGTATTTGTTTTACACAGTATTTCGTAGTTAAATATTACTAAATTTGCTAACGCACTGAATACTGAAATCTACATATCCTATTGATATTCTCCGAAAGGCACTTTGCGTGTTTATATTTAGAACATAATGCACTAAATTGTAGAAATATATTATCTCTCTTCTATAATAGAGGAAAATTTTGTCATATTTCTTTGTTAGGAATGGCCCCATCTGTGAATTTAGACAACTAATGTGTCTGTAGAAATAGGGACATATCATTAAACGTGTGAGTCGCCGACGTCATTATTTTAATTTGGCACTGTAGTGAATTGGAAATTTTTGTTACAGTAGCTACTGGTTGTAATAACAAATGATTTATTTTCTATCTCAAAATATTCAACATATTACATATGAATTATAAGGAAATTAGAGAAAAATGTAGAAGAAAATATAAATCGTCCGTCATTTGGTAAAAAAAATTAGACTATTTTTATTAATGGTTTAGTAACATTTAGTATATTCCTATGTTCTAACTAGGTTCCTGTTTTCGTAGCGTATTTGTAATTGAAGATAAAAATAAACAAAAATGTGTTATATGTATCTTAATGAGTTGTTATTACAGACATTTATATTTGGATTCGCAACACTTTAACTTTCAATGCGATAGATATGTTTGTTCTGAATGATTTACAATTTCCGGTCAATAAATTAAGAAACTGCGTATAATGGCGCCGCGATAAAACTGTTTAGTGTTCGTGAAACGTCAACAAATCCAACAAAATAAGATTCGTCCGACGCTAAAAATATACAAAATAATGTAGAGGACGTTCATCATTGACGGTTTTGACCTCGGATCGGTTACAAGAAAATAAAATAACGCCTCTTCCATCAAAAGCTCGTTATATTTAAAATTATAAATCAAAATAATATCAAGGCACATCCGCCATACTTTTCAATGCCTTACGACAATTTAGCTTCTAACGAATATTTCTTGTTGATAGTTTTTATTTAGTTCTCGAAATACATTGGTCAAATTATTTGACATCTTGATTTTACAAAATAAGTTTCTGCAAGGAAATTTCATCACAAATTATAAACAATTCGAAACTTATGAAAAACATACCTATATTTGTTTCAATAGGGAATATAAAGATCTTAAAGTGTATTCCAACACCTTCATCGTTTTGGATTTGCGTAGTGAAGGCAGCAGATGGGGAGGGTACGATATTATCAATCATTCCATTGTGTATCTTTTTCGTGGTATATATATATACATACTAGACCTTTATTATAAACCTGAATTTACATATATATTTGATTACTTCTCGCGTCCCCCGAAGCAAGAAAACCTTGCACGCATAGTGCAAAGATTCATAGACACTGAAACTTGCTTTGACATTGTGATTGTAAATGGCATTAAGAACGATTTAATTTACTTGTTTACAGATACCCTTGCTTATGATGAAATTGAATTGGTTACTAGCAACTTATTGATGGTTAATAGTATCCTAGTGAGGTTAATAGCACTAGCTAGCAACTTTACTAGTGTTACTAACTTTTGTTAGTAAAATCTAGTAAGTATACTAATAAATAGTTACTAATGGAACTAGCGGAGGAGGAAAGAAGATTTCCATAAGTGTTGACGTCTGTTATGTACGAGTCGAAACCTATATTTAGTTTGTTATGAGCAAGTAAGGATTAAATTGAAGTTTGTATTTTAACAAAAAATTCGTTAATCTACTGTTGTTTTATTTTCTACGATGACTCATAGTTTTAGAATTTCGGATAGACGCTGTCATCTGTTCTACGGTACGCCTATTGACAGCGGTCAAACCTTTCAGATTATTTTTATAACCGTGACCAAGAAAATAGAGAATTGGCACCCAATTTTGCGTTGGTTCAAGAAGGTGTCTTTCATAGTAAATGTATGCTTA
>DWNE01003053.1:0-17450 GCA_018249875.1 Cecropterus toxeus | reverse complement strand
GCCTACATACGTTATAACGTAATATGGAGTCACAAGCAAACAATTATAAAGACACTGATAAAGGCTCTGTGCCTTTAAGTATATAAAATTAAGGAAATGCATCATAATATTTTACTTGTATGGATTTCTTAACGATTAAATTAATCGTCTCATCTTATTCATCCGGTTAATTTATAACAAAGAGCATTACCTCAAAATATACGAACAACAATAAAAGATACTTGACAATAATTTCGCCATTATTCCTGCCACTATAAGGCACCTATCAACCATATTAAAATTTTCACCAACGTTATTTCAAAATGTTGGTTATAAATATTACTTGTATTCAATGTTACATCATCGAACGATGATCTGTTTCTTTCTAAACAAAACTTTGCTTTGAATTTACGCGCAAAATGGCTTAAATCATTGCCACGACGAAATTGAAAGCCAATATCGTTATAAAGCGATTATCTAACTCATTACAGTTCATACATGTACGTCTATAAATTTGAATTTCTCATTATAATACGGGCAACATGGAAAATATGCTTGAGTTTAACTTACCTTTCGATTAAGCTCTTATAAAACACACCCTCGGAAGTTTTACATACTTAATGAGTATCTTACATAGTGATCGTTATAGAATTAATTATTAAACTTCAGCTCAGAGAGTCAAGTCTTGTAGAGCTTGAATATTTCATTATAAAGCGTTCAAAGTTTTACGTTAAGAGAAACAAGCACTTAATGGTAACTAATATACTTACCTCATTGGTATTTAGCGCCAGAAACTAAATGGGCAATTACTTCGAACTGAATACTTTAAGGATAACCAAGAAGTTTATAAAATGCCATTTAATTTTCTTTATACTACTCGGAAACGTTTTACAAATTTATTTATAGTGTACTGAAGTATTATAATATAATGTAAATACAATATGTAATCTGAAGAAAAAATAATTTAATAAGAGAGCAGAAATGATTCAATGACGTGCCGTTTGTTTTATTAGGAAAATGCCCGGAAAAAATGGCCGATCCCAGTAGTTATACTATCGGACCTTAGTTTGTGCTACATAGTTTCCATTACATTTTAAAACTAATTTATCGTCTTAATTATCTTTAATATTATTTGTTTTTTATTAATAGATTTTATCGTGATAACATAATCACAATGTCTTACGATTGACACAATTGCAATAATATCAATCATTCTTATAAGTTGTTTTATTATAATTTGCTTAAATAATTATAATTTGTAACATTACTCTTACTACACCAGCGACATTCCCACTCTCAAAGGTCAGCTCTCTGATTGGGAACGTCACGTTGCACGCTCGCGCTGTACGCGGACGACAGCGCGTACTTTTCGTCTTCGCGTGACGCTGTGCTGGCTACCTACGTTAATATTATATACCTACGTTGGATGAAACGTTTGTTTAATCTATTACCGAAGTAGCTAAAGTGGTTGAGTGCCGTTAACGTCGGAAAAACGGACGAGACATTCAGCCGCGAACACAGAATGCCGTCGCCGGTACGGTTCCATAATCGCGAAGTAGCTTGGCAGCCTACAGTCAGGTATCTGGGATGTTACATTGACTGCACCTGGCCCATGGTGCCTCAGGTTGACCACGCGATCTGACAGGCATGTGCTGCACGGGCGGTGCTCCGACCGGTGTTAGCATCCAGCTACCAACCAGAACTAAACTAAAGGTGTATAAGTTATACATCCGATCCGCGTTAACTTACGCGGCCCCAGCATGGTACGCATTGATTTCAGAGACCAATAAAAACGTTTCTGCATCCGGCAGAACCTGTCTCTCCGGACCATCTTGGGGGCGGACCGCTATGTTTGGAACGACGTGATAGAACGCAACCTCAAGGTTCAGTCCTTAGGTGAATTTGTGGGTCGGTTAGCGCGCCGTATATACGAGCGGACCCAAATGCTCACACGCTCGTCCGCCCGACGGGCGTCCGCATCCTCGTGAACCCGGGAGACTCGAATCCTAAAAAGATGTGGAGGAGTAAATTTGCGGAGTAGCCAAGCATAGGTCGCAAGGTTGCATCGCTGCCTGACGGCAGCCAACGATAATTACCGGTGGCCGGTAAACCCACTGAGGGAATTACTCGGCAAGGAGGGATTCCTCGAGGATTTTAGACCCTGCGCCATGCGGCAACTCCATCGCCGCGGCATAGAACATAATTTCATTAGCAATTATTCTTACGTAACGTATAATTTTCATAAAACTAAGATTTATTAGAGATTATTATAAAAAATTGGAACATATAACAAATCCAAAAAGAAAACAATTACTTAAGTAAATTGTCTTCAATGTTTTATAACTCGATGAGCCAAAAAGTTGATCGAGGATAAACTTAACAAAGAATCAACATCACTTTTACTTTACTCACATGAAGACCGTTCGATTTGAGCGACATCCCCGTACTTTGATTGCTTACAGGGCTATACGCACCGACGCTTTCTGATCTTTTGACAACAGTAAGACGTACTTTATTTAATGGATGGATTAAAAGGTATGTTGCAAAATAGTGTCTAAGGTTACATTTGCAATCCGAAGAGGCGATAAAAGAACTCAGTAATTCTGAACTCCATTAATATGTTATTGTTTAAAGATTCATTTAGCTAAAGGTAAGGTCATTTCCAAGTTAGCGTAAATTGCCTAAAGAAACTGAGAAGGAAACGAATGAAAAAACTTTATAAAGAATAAACGTTTAATATAAATATTTGCTTCGTATCATCTTTTTCTTTTCAATCCGAATCGTTTTACTGCACTTTATATACTTATAATATAATAATCTAATTATTTTATCGTTATCAATTCAAAACAATCTTAATGTCTTATCTTTCCAAAAGAAGATAGATAATTGAAAACGTCGAAAATTATCCGACGCTCATATCAGTTCATTTCCATAAAATATTAAGGGTGAAATGAAGCATCACAATAAGATATTATTTCTACACCACATTAATATGCTTACATAATATGTACATTATTTAGCAGGCGTATTCCGGCGCCATTATTGTACGCAGTATGGTTACGGGCAGGTCTCGGTAAAACACGAAAATGAATGAACTTCACTTTTCGACATGACGCGTTCCGGATTTACATAAAATACAAGCAATTATAAAATTTCTAGAGCCATGCTTTCATTTGAATTGTCAAAGGAACTTTTTAATGACACCAAAATTTGTTTAAGTACGATTGCTTAAGGTAACTTTAGAGACATTCGCAAATTTAAACAATAAGATATAATTATCTCTTTTATTATCTTACTTACATCAGATACATCACAAAAAAATATATATAACAGAATACAATACATAATACTCTACATAATCCAATTTTTAATTTTTCATTAAACTGAGGTTTTACTTTCAAGTCTGGTTGATAAATAAGGGTTATGAAAACTGAATACGAGCACCAGTACTAAGTACGAGTATTTAACGATGATATAGTTTTGGCTTTAATATCGAAAGGCTTTTAAATGGATATTGGGGAAGTAGTAGAACGCATGAAAAATATCCAGTCTGATAATCTTTGTCTAGCTCTTTATTCTGACTAATTTATAACGTAATATATTTTTAACATATGATCTACTTAATATAAGATTTATAAAATTTACAATGTATCCGTCTTGTATGTACTGGTACATGTAATTAAAACAACTTCAACAATTCAGAATATTTTTCAATGTAAATCAATTATATTTTAAGTAGTGGGTTGGATGTGAAAATTATACATAGGTACTCATGTTTTCGACTATGTGATGGATTCTTCTAAAAATCTTTAAATTTATTGAAAATTTATATGTATAGATTGTTCGGATAACATATTATCGTATATGGTCATTTTTGCAATGTGAACTAAGGGCAAAATTATTTCATAAGTAAGTGGTTTAACAGAACCTTGGTTATCAAAGCGCGTATAACTTTAAACGTTTTACGTAACACTCAAATGTGGCGTAAATAAGGCTTAAACCACAAGATTCACATTAGACGTGATTAAACTTGGGACAATGCGGCGCTAACCATCCCTCTGGGATACGGCATCACATAGTTAAAGGTTAAATCAATTAACTTTGTAATAATAATACTTGCACAAGTTGGATCCACTTTCCCAACTACAGCAGGTCAGTTGGGATCCCATTGTTGAGTATTCGATGATACTTATACTCTACTCGATTGTAAACAACTGTATCTATTCAATGTAGACGTTTACTTACGAATACATGTCATATAATACTAAATGGAATTCTTACAATGAATGCATTAAGTTTAATTCAAACATAACTTTCTGTGAGCAATATAAACTTATTCCATATGATTTTTAAAATAATATGTATTAAGTGGTTATTAATATTGTTATACTGTTATGTTTATAATCTTTATATATGTTATATATCGCTGAGTAGTTTTAATTTTAAAGTATACCCTCTTACCAGGAACTACTCATTTTTGTTTTTTTTTTACTTCTGTAATATTTGATTGTCCCTAGTCCCTTGCAGAGCTTTATAATATATGATTCTTAAATTGATATCTTATTACTGTATTGCTTATTTCAAATTAGTAATGTATTTATTTTATAATATGTGAACTTCTACAATGGTCTTTTAACTAGCTTTCATTTGATACCCATAGCATTTTTTTTAATAAAAAGTAAGTCGTCCATTCTATCTTCTATCCAAAAGGCGGCATATAAAAAGCAATGAATCCTGTTCCACCCGAACAATTAAATTAAATTCAGTAACGTGTCATAAGATACGTCCTTCAAGCCGTTTGGACTTGGAGCGCGTTTAAGAAATAGCCACACATAATAATAATAATAATAATAATCTTTATTTTCATTAGAGCCTAAAGTTACAATTATAAGTGGTCTGGAGCCTCCTTTTAAGCACCAAATGCCTGTGTTAGGGTGCTCCGTTCTTCCATTTTATATTAACTAAATTTAACTTAGGACTTACTTTTAATTAACAAAAAATATAATTTAAAAATTATATCGTAATTATAAATATGTATTGTGTATGTAGTGTGTGCATTGTATGTGTGTGTGTGTGTGTGTGTGTGTGTGTGTGTGTGTGCGTGTGTGTATGTGTGTGTGTGATGAGTATGTGTAAGTGTGTGTGTTTGGGTATATCATGTTTACATGAATTGCAGCAGAGACTCTGTTTCCTCGAAACTTAGAGGTTGTAAATATTTAGTTATAACATTTTTACATTCAAAATAAGTCATTGTGTATATTTTTAATTTATTGTTAATTTTATTATAGAGTTGAGGTGCACGTTTATCGTGTTGCATGCTTGCAAATAATGTGTTTGTTTGATGAATTGGAGCCACAACATCTTTTCTTCTCTTTTGTATTATATTAGGGTCATATGATAGAGTTTTATGTTTTCTTAGGATTAAATGTTGCATGTATAGTTTCCTAACAGATAATAGCTTAGACATTGAATAAAGTAATTCTGTGGGGTATACCCTTTTTTTAAAATACATTGTTTTAATCAGCCCACGTTGTGCACGCTCTAATTGTAAAAAAAATGTTTTTGCCGCGCCTCCCCATACAGATATACAATAAACCAAAACTGACTGCACCAACGCACAATAAAGTTCATTCAGAAGCCTATTTTGGCCCTCAGATGTATTTTTTGGAACTACATGTCTTAATGAACTGAATATCCAGCTAAGCTTTGCAATTCTATTTGTCAGATACTCAATATGAGCATACCAAGACAAACGCTGATCAACCATAACTCCCAAATATTTAGTATACGCAACTTTATTGATTGAAGGACAGTTACAGTTGTCATTAATACTGTTGATGCAACAGGTATGTACCCTTAAATTAAAATTTTCAGGAGGTTGAGATTTATTATTTATACTAAAACAAATGTAGTTAGTTTTATTTGTATTAAGGGTTAGAAGATTACTTTGTAAACATTGAATTACTTGGGCCATTCCGGATTCGGCTCGTTCCTTAACTTGTTGCCATGAACCCCCATGGAAAATAATGGCTGTATCATCCGCATATGATATAATCTGTGCATTTTTTATTTTTAAATTACATAGATCATTAATATATACCAAAAAAAGGGAAGGCCCTAACACACTTCCTTGAGGGACACCGTATAGAACATCAGCGTCTTCACTGGTATATTGACAAAGCCTTACTCGTTGTTTTCTATTTGAGAGATAATCTTTAAAGAGTTCGAGTGGGACTCCTCGAATTCCAATTCTCTCAAGTTTATCTACAAGGACTGGGACAGAGACGGTATCAAATGCTTTCATTAGGTCTAAAAACACAACAAGAGATTTTTGCCCCTTATCTAGGTGGTCTACTATTTTGGAAGTCAAGGCAGAAACTGCATCCTCAGTAGATATACTATGCCTGAAACCAAACTGATACTGAGATATAATATTATATTTATTTAAGTATTTTTGAAATCTAATGTTTAATAGTTTTTCAAGAATTTTGGATATAGCAGGCAGTACTGATATAGGTCTGTAGTTACTGACTTCGTCTCTGTTACCTCCCTTATAAATAGGAGATATGGTAGATTTTTTTAACATGTCCGGAAAGATGCCAAGTTTAAAACACAAGTTTACAAGGTGAGTTAAAATAGGAATTACTTCATTTTTGATATGCTTTAAAAATCTTGTCGAAATACCGTCCCAACCCGGAGCACTATCTGACTTTAAATTCATTAATATGGTCTTTACCTCATCAACGTTTGTCTCGAGAAGGACGAAAGAATTAGGTTGGGTATGTATCTTATTATGTGAGCAAATTGTATAATTTCTATTCAAATTTATTTGTTGAGCTAATTGTTTACCAATATTTACAAAGTAGTCATTAATATATGTAGTTGATTCTAATGGGGATGATTTTAAGGATAATAATTCTGTGCTTTGGTTTTGATATTTATTGCAGTGTGTTATATCTTTGATATTTTTCGAAAGTAATTTATTACTTGAAAGCGATTTAGCCAGCAATTCCCTCTCATATTTACGCTTTAATTTTTTTATTAGATTGTTGCAGAAATTTCTGTACCGCGTGTATGTTATTTTTAAAACTTCATCATAGGGGTTTTTCCGAAATTTTTGTTGCAAGTTGTTCCTGTTTTTTATACAGCGAAGTATTCCTTGTGTTATCCAAGGCTTAATTATTCTCTTACTACTAGGTATTTCTTTTATATTTGTGTTAGTTTCTATGGCTTTAGTTAACTCAAATATTAGTTTATTTACCAACAAATTAGGATTATCATAAAAAAGTAATTCTTGGAGATTTTGGTTTTGTAAATATTTTAGCGCTTTTTCATAATCAACTGTAGTTTTAGTTTTATTTGCTTTAACAGAGTTTTTAACTTTTGACAAAGATAAAAATGTTGTATAATGATCGGTGATAGTAGTCTGCAAAATAGCAACAAATGCAGTAAACTTTTTTTTTATTAATCCTTAGCATAAAATGGTCCAGACAGTTTTTTTCTCTCGTAGGTAAGCTATGTCCAGGAAGAATACCGTGTATTGATAAAGTATTTAGGTAATTTATTCGATTTTTATATTCTTGAGACTGCTCTGAAATTTTTGGTTTTATATTAATGTTGATATCCCCTGCAATTATTACGTTTTTCTGAGAGATTGTGTTTAAGTGAATATCAAGTGATTCGATAAAGCTATCCGCATTGGTATTCGATGGAGAGCGATAAATACATAGTATGGTATTATTTAATACATCTAACTGAAGACAAGAAGCTTGGGATAATTTCACTTCCCTAATTTTCGGATTTATTGTATTTTTGACGTAAACTACTACACCATCGTTTTGATTTAAGTGGCATGTTGTTTGAAATGAATAATAATTATTTAGCTGTGGTCGGGGTTTATTCGGACTAAGCCTGCATTCCGTTAAAATTATTAAGTCTGTATCAAATTTTATGTTAGATAATGTTATTAATAAGTCGTCAAAATTGTGATAAATACTCCTTATATTTTGAGAAACAATGGTGAGATCATTTTTCTTTACATGTATGTGCTTGCTTAAATCAGTTATGGAACATTCAATAGATCGCGCTACATCAATATTGTCTATTTCTTGTAGTGCTAATAAAGACCTATCCATTTTGAGTGTATCTACATATCGACGTCGCCATTTTCGAGTGAAATTTACTATTTAAAAATTGTATTAAGTTGTCTACACATACAATGTTATAAGACATACAATATAATACATATTATAAGAACTTATTATTATTATATGAAAGAATATTTTAGTAGGTAAAATTAGTTTAAATCGTGACTTATTATTGTATTTGACCCCATCAATTATATTATAATTTAAATAAAAATGTAAATGTAATAATTGTGTGTTATATTCAGTGTAAAAGTTGAGTGAATTTAAGCATAAATAAATGTATTTAACATCAATATTTGTGACTGAATATAAAGATTGTGTGATATGTTGAGTGTAAATGTTGAGTGTATGTAAGATCAATATTAATTTTATATTAGTAACACAGAGATTATTCATACAATTTATACGTAAGAAAAAAACTAACTTAATTTTTATAAAACGTAAAGTTAACATAAACGTCAAAATTAGACTACTAGTGTTAACTAGCAAAAATATATAATTTATATATAGTGACATTAAATTTTCTTTTGGCATATATGTTTCATAGAACGCATATATTATAAATGTTGATAGTCATATTCCTAAAAGTTTTTGAATTTGTTCCTCACTTCGAACTGTAATAATTGGTGAATTTTCGTCTTTTCTTAAGTATACTTTACCATATGACGTCCAGCAAAACTTGTAAAATTTTGTTTTTGCTACGTCTCGGGCGAGAAAATGCAGTCGGGCCCCCTTCACCGTCAAGTGTTCAGACAAAAATACAGGTACATCAGTTTGTTTCTGGATGCCAAGGTGCTTACTGCATATCTTCGACTTATGTTTTTTATTGAAGTCTTTACTTTTTTTAAGTATGTCACTCTTTAAGATAGCCGAGCTTGTATCTACTACAATCGTACTATTTTGTTCATTGGATTTTCTACTACGCACTCTATAAATTTCCTTAATGTCTGTTTTGTTCATACTGCAGTCCAGAGTCTCTGAAAGAGTCATCATCATGTCAGTTAGATCCTCCTTCGTTTCATTTGATTTTTTTGGGACATTTTTAATTTGAAACATACTTTTTCGACTGGTCATCTCTAAATTCTCAATTTTACTTTCAAGGAGAATGATGTACCTTTTATTTTCGGTGGCTTGATTCTCAAGTTGATTAATTTTGTTTTTAAATTCATCGTTTTGTGCTGTTAAATATGCAATCGAATTTTCTATGTTGATGTTGGATTGTTGAATCGTTTTTAGAACAGATGAAACCTGCTGAAGTTCCTTTTCTTGTTTACACGTAAACATTGAAAACATCTCCTTAATTTCTTTCTTAAATTGATCCATCTGCGTAGTGAGTGAATTTTGTGAAGAATTTTTTGCACGTTGAGATACAAAACACGGCGTCTTCGCATCGGTAAGCGATTTGGCTCCAGACGAATCCATGTGAACTAGGCGAACAAAAACTTACGTAGGTATCGGAAAAAATTAATGCCGTCCTAAATACAATATAATAAGAATAAAATATAGGAAATATAATAGGAAAATGATCCGAAAAATCAATAAATTTCAACAAAATCAAAGCTTATGGCGTTTGACATCAAATAAATGACTATTTATCATAACGCATAGGTATCAGTTACAGGTAGAATCGACATATTTCAGTTCTATATGAAGCATGTTAAACATATCAATGTTAACCACGTATCATCAGTTGGACTGCTCATTCATTACTTCTTATTTTAAAATGTTAATATTAAAAAAAGTAATTACGTACCAACAATTTATCGTGATACATATACTGAATCATATATCAGTAGATACCGTAATTCGCAATAAGTATTCGCTTGGAAATTAACCCGAGATTTCAATTCCCGATACATTTCCAATGCATTTCGTTATTATGAATCACGTTTCACTTTGTCGTAGCACGCGCAGTGCCATTTGCCGGCTGCCCCGCGGGAACATGCTTTACCTTGTGTCATGTGCGGGAAAAGTACGAGAGCTTGCTACGTAACTCGCTACCTCTTAAATTCTCGTAGTATTATTTTAAGACGTATAAATTATATCTAAACCTATATGTTTACAACTGCATTGCAGCTCAAAGGCATGGTTAAATGCGAGTTTAATTAAAGTATTATTATGAATGTGAAATAATTATAATTAACTTTCACTTCTGTATTGTTTAAATTGCTCACACTCTGTGATATTATTAATAATCTATTCAAAATAGATTTATTTTTCTGCCTTAATATGACACGTCAAGTTTTATTTAAAATGCTTTCATTTCACTGACCTTGTTTTGTTCGTATGTGACGATCAAATTTTGGTACAGATTTTTAATCAGTTATTATAAATTTTATACGGGGTACGGAACAAGATAGCGGACGAATATTTTTTCTACACTTACATAATATAGATAGCATATTATGTAAGTAATTTACGAAAACTTCTTTATTTATTTTATTTTTTTTTTGTTATAAAAATGTATTAAATTAAATTTAAATTTAGTATACGTTTCTAAGTGAAGTTTTAGCAATGAGGCGTTATTTTATATGAATAATGCGAATACTCGTATTCGGTCTTTTTGATCTGATTGAAATAGCAAACCCGCATTTAGTCCACCCAAGGTAAGTAGCTACTGCTGCCCATGGACATCTGTAAGACTTCATATGGAACAGGAGTGATCTCTGTAGTGAGTTACAGATGTGTTGCTAGTCCTGAGGACTAAGATGGTGGCCTCGTATATAAATGAGTCAGTAATCATACCTTTCCAGAGAAATGTAACACTTTAAAAAGTGTGGCGGTAGTACCTGCCCGGTCGAACTACACTAGTTCTGCCACCTGATACCATGGTCTCAAAAACCAATTTTGACTTTATATTCATGTAAAGAAAATTCTTTTATACGTTCAAGATGTTTTATCCTTCCCAGTCTCCTAGTCTATAAATGCATATCGACCTCTAACCACTTTATGTTACACGGTATAGAGAAATATGACCATTATTGCCCTGACAATAAAGTTAGGGGAAACGAGACCAAAGTATCTCTACACACCCAAGTGGATCTTCTCAACACCCACTGTCGGAACAGGAACTGAATTTCAATATCTCATATCTTTGTTTCATTGTATTTTACTACGAGATAAAATAATTTCTCCTAATATCTTTATATTTTAATTTAATGATTTATTTATAACTTATTACGTTTTCTATACTTATAGCATCACATAGCAGTAATTTTTGTGTCATAAGTGCAACGGCCATATAGAAAGACGAATACCTAGAATGAACCAGAAATCTCAACTATTCAGATATACATACATACATACATCTGGCCGGAGATTGAACCTACTCACTGCTTGTCAGACCGTATGGTGTCCACTGCACCAAACGGGTTATGTATAAGAAAAATATGGACGCTTCAACGTATTTGGTCACGTATGCGAATATTTTTTTGTACCTGAGGAAGGTCTGAAACGAAGTCCGTTATGTTGATTTAATGCTAATTATTATTAAGAGAAAATTCACGTTTGTGTCTAATGTCTATTCATTATAGCGGTACATAATGGTTTTGACCATGTTTAATTACTATTCATTAGCTAATTGCTATTCATGAAAACCGGAACTACTGTTATGCGCTCTTCTAACCAGGAAAGCGTGCAAGAAATAAAACCACATGCGTTCACTTATTCAAATACTAGAGGGTTGGGTAACGTTTCCTATACTCATTGACTCACCCTAGAGTTCCTTATCGCGTATGTCACGGAACTACAAAGATAAATGCTACCACACAGAGTGTATTTATCTTTGTAGTTACACTCAGAATACTAACAAAAAATTATCACTAAGATATCTCTTCATGCTGTTGGTTAGGTTTAAACTTGAAGCCGGAATTGATCGATATTATTATTATACCACTCACTATAACGTCACAAAATTACAATTTTTGAAAAAATATTGAAAACTATATTACGTGCCTCTAAGTAAATGTAGAAAAATTATATCCTTAATTTTTTTACATTCATTATAATTATAATCATAGTGCATTTATTATTTACTTCGTAATTGATATTAGAACACATTTTAAAAGATTTTTGCCCGCAACCAGAAAACTTAAAAGGTCTTTACGAAACTCCTATTAAATTGGATCACTCGCGAGGTTTACCGCGCTTTCAGAGCTTTCAGAGCTTAAAGTGTGTCGTCGGAGACGCTTCCAGAAGCTTATTTTATTCACGATGTATTGAAAATAGGATGTAAACATACGAACTTTTAAGCTTCCATTCTAAAGTGGTTTTTGATTTAAAACGTAATAGTTTTATGCTGAGCACGTTTTCGTATGTTCCTTGTATAAAAATCAGAAAGGCATGGCGCAGTGGTTAGATACCAATCTGTATTACCGAGGGTTCGATTTCTGGGAATAGCATCTGAATGATGATGTAGAATTTCTGTTTGGGTTGCAATATTTGGTGGCCCTGTACTTTTATTAGGTGTATCAATAACGGTAAAGAGACTTCTAGTTTTGGGTTTGAATTACACTAACACCTTAATTCAACCTTTTATGGTTCGATTGCAGCGTTTGTATGTCTATTTTTTGGTACGCGCTACAACGCAACTAAACCTAACGTGTCATGTGACCTATCATTACAATCGTTTGATATAATTAAAAAAAATGGTGCCGAAAGGGCTGAGTCAACTGTTCTATAATCATAAGTATATGAGTATCAAAGGTAAGTAAGTAAGTAGACAATTTCAATTATATTTTGAAACTTATGTCACAATTTTGATTCAGATGAAATATATTTTTTAAATAAACAATAAAAAAAAACAAGAATACGATAAAAACAAGAAAGTGACTTCTTCAAACAATGAAGTGAAACTGATAATAAACAATAGTTTTAAATTAGATTTTCGTTTCTTTGTTTTTATTATCGTTAACAATGTTTCTTGTAATATTCAACAGAAGTATAAAGCGCTCTTGTTATCCGTTTTACAGGGTGTGGCAACTTATTCCAAATGAAAATAATGCTAACGTGAATAACCTTAAAAATACACTCTAACCTTATTTTAGTTCAATTACGATTTGGGTGAGTGACTATATGCTCATTTGCTATGTAATTAATACAAAGATTACAATAAACCAATTTGGGATTTGACAACAAATTAAAATCAAAATTAAAAATTTGCCAAGTGTGAGTCGGAGTCGCGTATGTTAGGTTCCATACCATTATCGATAAAATCGGGAAAACAATCACGTTTGTTGTATGGAAACCCTCCGTGTTTGTTGTTATACCGGCAACAAAAATACATCATTTGTGAGAATTTCAACTGTCTAGCTATCACAGTTCATG
This sequence comes from Cecropterus toxeus, assembly GCA_018249875.1. Lineage (NCBI taxonomy): Eukaryota > Metazoa > Arthropoda > Insecta > Lepidoptera > Hesperiidae > Cecropterus > Cecropterus toxeus. The sequence continues at coordinate 3,999 of DWNE01003053.1, read as the reverse complement.
AGATACAGCCTGATGACAGACAAATGGACAGACAGACTGCGGAATGTAACAAGCTTCCGTTTTTACCCTTGGGGTACCGAATTCCAAAATCAGTAACAATAAGATCTTAAATAAATGTTCCGATAACATTCAAATTTTCTCATCCTCTTGAATTTTCCATTCTCTGTGTTTTAGATAATGAAATAAATACTCGAATTCGAAACAATGAGGGTATTCGACGATAATGAAAAAGTGGCGATGCCGCCGGCCCAAAAATTAATTTAATTATTCGTAGACACACCTCACGTAAGGCATATTACACAGCGTCCGATTATATTTTATTGGTTACAGTAGTAAGCGAAGTGCGATGCGCTATCCAGTGGAGAGTATATTAAAACTAGAGATTTAAGATTAAAACTATTTTGAAGGTTTTCAATTTCGCTTCTTTTAAAAGAACTTAACCAGCAAACTTTTATAAATATTATAATTGTCAAAATGTTACTTTCATTTTTTGTCGGTAAACCTGATTGTGATGTAGAGGTGCCTATATTTATGTTAGCGCCATCTGTTATATATTTTCGGAACTATTAAGTATCGAACAAAACTAAGCGGAGTGCCATATTAGTTCGACCCCGCTCTGTTCGTAGATCTATCTATCTTGTCTTTTATGCATATTACTGATACAAACACGATGTTTCACATCTGCTAGGCGTCCCGTGACGGCTATTTTTTTTTATAAATTATTATGTTGCAATTTTATAAGATTTTTTAAACAATATTCTGCTTATGAGTGCGAAAACTAATTAAACCTAATAACAACAATCGGCTTTCCTTAAGTTATCCATTTTAACTATATGTATGATTTTTTGTCTTTGTTGAATATTTATGTTAAATGTGTAGAATAAAACGATACGGAAAGTGTGTATATCGCTTAATTGGGGTGTCCCTTAATGGAGGGAGAGGCGGTAACATTGTTGCCAGGTTCCGTTTGTTTTCCCAATTGAATCGTCTTTGTTTTTTTTTCTAATTATCCGTTACAGATATTAAATAGACGCTGTTAATGAGGTTCAATTTAAAGAAATACCTTGGTTTTATTAATATTTACAAAATTTCTGGCGGTTCGCAACAAATATTTATCAAACGAAACAATTTCTCAAGACAGTAGATATCTTGAGAAATTGTTTCGTTTAGTCGGTTCGAATCGGATTGTAAAGTTTGAAATAGGTATCTGGAAATTTCAGAGTTAAATATTTCTGTATATTAATCAGAATTTAATTTACATTTACAATTTACAGATTAATATTTTTTACACAATGCTGATAAAAAGACATACCAAAAAAAATGTTTTATTTACGTAATACACTAAATATATAATATGGACAATAATATATTTTAATAAATTAATTGTAATAAAGATATTATTTGTAAGAATATAATGTTAATTTGCACACCTTATAAAGGTAGAATAAAAGATAATTATAAATTAAGATCATTTCATGTACCTTATGCAAGTAAAGAAATTGAAATTGGTTATATAATAAATAATTTATAAGTGCTAATATCGAATCAATTAATACATACACGTATCTATTACGCATCCTAAGACGAAGTAATCATTTAGACTCTTATTTCGGGTCATCTTTCGACACAAACACATTTAAGAAATAAAAATCACTAGAATAAATTGAATTTATATCCGATATTACGGATGTCCCAGAAAGTATCTTAGTAGATTCAAATATACATGCCTTGTATGTCACTAACATTACTCGGGTTGCTTTTACTTAGACGTATGTCATTCGACGTAGTTTCGATTCTTATTTTACAAATATAATAGCAGCAAGTGTCTATTCAGTACGTCTGCGGTACTAGCGTTAGCCATAAATCGCGCAGCATATTGCGGTTGCAATTACACACCCACCTCGCACTGGTTTGATACATCGCTTCATAAACACAGATTTGTAGAGTGTTGCACACTATAAAACGTGTGAAGTGAACTTTTGTAGTTTAGCACTAGTAAGCAATGGGTGGGTGAGAGCAGTGACAGCCTATTGGTTGAAAATCGGCCTCACAATCGAGGGTCCGAGGTTCGAATCCCAGGCACACACCACTGATTTTTATAAATTATGTGCGTTAGAATTTAATTATCACTGATTTACGGTGAAGAAAAACATCGTGAGAAAACCTGCACATCTGAGATTTCCCTAAAAAAAAAGAGTTCATAAAGGTGAAGTCTACCAATTCGCACTTGGCCAGCGCGGTGGACCTGAAACTCTCTCATTCTGAGAGAAAACTCGTGCCCAGCAGTGGATTGAAGACAAGTAATGGATGGTTTGTGACAATAAATCCCGTTTTGAAGGTTATGGTACCATGCTTCGACTCCGTAAGTAGCAACGCCCAAACTATTCAACTCAACTTAAGCATCTGATGACAGATGTCCATAGCCTAAGTTGAGAACTAAGTTGGAACGGCTCTTAAAAGTATGACTTCTTTACAACACCATTCAGACAAGAATATAGCAATGCACAACTCTTGTTATTAGGCAGATACAGCTGAAGTCAAACCATGAAAAGTTCTACCATTTTCATCACCTGTCTGTCATATACCTTAATATTTTAGGGAGGAGTTCAACCTGAAATACCATAGATTAATACATTTTAATTTGGTCATGAAACCTTAATTTTATATTTTTCGGGTTTTTTTAGCTGGCTATTTCGATAATAAATGTGATAACCTTGTATTTTAAATATTTGCATGTAGGAACTCGAAGATAAAACTATTTATAAATGAAACATAGTATAGCATTAATTCCAGACAGAGCACGGAACTCCTGGGACCATCCCACAGAAGCTCAACGCTGGGGTACAATAGTAGTTCGATGAAGTACAGTTTCAATACGCCACTGATTTATCGCATCGTTTATTATTTTCGAAATAAAGTGTAAACAACACTGTTACAAGCTCTTCATAACCTCGCTTGATTCATTGCTTCATAAACGGTGATTTACCGCAGCACTAGTAACACTAGAGTGTGGTTGGCGTTAACTATTCCTAGGAACTTATAACGACTGTTCTATGTCATAAGATTCTAATATTGGCTATATGGAAATAGGAGATTACTACTGAGTCTGAATATTACACAATTTTCTTCATTTTTTCTATACATACAATTAAAATGAACAAAACAATAGAATTATTAGGATAGAATATGCAAATTTTTAAAATTTTGACTTTCAGACATTGCAAACCGAAAATACCAAATTGAATTTAAATGATTGGTTATATGTTTGTAGTTCATTGTTTGGAGATAACATTAGTCTTTATTTCATTAAAATTCTTCATATTTATCAAAAGTTTTTACCTTTTAGGCCCAGCTTCATTTATAATGCAAAAAACTAGCATACACTCGTAGATATATATGTATGTATATTTATTTATTATAAAACATTTATTTTCACCAAAACTCATATAAAAAAAAAGTATCATTATGAAGAAGAAAAAAATAAGCAGTAAAATTTTTTGGTTTACAATTTTAAACTACATCAATAGTTTAGGAAGTAACAAACAGATATTTTCTTAATATTAATACAAATTCAATTACAAAGAAATCACAGTTTAATTCAGTTGGCCAAAAACATGAATTTTACATTGAAATTCCTTACACAATGTAGAAGAGCACTAAGAATGGCTCTTGAATATTCAAATAGAAGATGAAAGGCTATACTTTGGTACCCGAAAGCATATTTTAAAGTATTTTAACTAAAATATATATATCCTTATTCCGCTTCCTAAACATTTTATGATTTTGTATCTAGGTCACCTGTTTAAAATTGTTATGAAATTTTTAAATTGCTAAAATGAGTCAGAATTTTCATTTCCATTAAACTTTACTAATAATTATCATAAACTTGCTTTGACACGCAGTTTCACCCACGTTTATTAATAATCTTTTAAAAACAAACATAGCGTGATGTTATATAGCCTAAAGCCTTCCACGATAAATTTACTATTCAACACAAAA
>DWNE01003052.1:0-17451 GCA_018249875.1 Cecropterus toxeus | reverse complement strand
CCTATTTCTAGCGTGAAGCAGTTCTTGCGTTTTGGTGGAAGGGTGTGGTTGCCGGCTCACTTTTATATGAGCCGACCTATCTCACTCTTCAGGAGTAGCAACGCATCTGTTAGATAGACTTCATATGGAACTCCTGTTCTATATGAAGTTGCTTACATGGGCGGCAGTAACCTTACCATCAGGTGTGCTCGCTCGTTTGCTACTGCATATTTATAAAAAAAAACGCAAAAAAAAAAGAATGTATAATAATATGTTAACGGCGTTAGACGTTATCGACAATTACACTTTGATGATACTTTTACTCAGTAATTCAGAAGATGCTGTTAGTTTAAATAGAAATACGTATAACCAGTAGACTTGTAGTAACTTAGTTAACAAACTGCATTTAAGACTAAGTGAAGTTATATCGTTAATTTACAATGGTGAATTACTAACATTACATAACAAATACATCTTTCATGTCGTATTTAGTTTGTTGGTGAAGTATAAATGTTTATACTGCCATAAATCTGTCTTTATTTAAAAAAGTTAAAAATAATGGCACTTAGCACGCAAGTCGTGCAGACAGACTGTTTTTTCTCGATACTACTTAATTATGGTATTTTTGTAATTAAAAGTAATCAATAAGGCCTTGAAACAAAGGTGTAGTTAATGAATAAAAATATTTTTCCTTTAGAAAAATCGTAAGAAGTCTATTTTTCAATGGTTTCACTATATGTATAAGTAATTATCAAATTTAGAAGTTTGTTTAATAAAAACAGATTGTCATTCGTAAGAGGAAGAAACATTACGCACTGTAGCTGTAAATGAAAACTCATCAAGATCTGAAGGGTTTCGCAAGTGATTCGATCGAATCAAACCATCAATGAGGGTTCACGTGCCCTTGCCGTTGCTATGCGGGCATTTGCATACAATTGTATTCACGCCATGAACTCTTCTTATGGTGGACATTGTTTTATAGGCTGCCTGCTTAGCACTGTACAACTAAACAATACTGTAATGCGCAGCCGGGACAATACATGCATGCTTGTAGGAGAAGCAAAAACACTGACTAATGTTTATGAAAAATTTGGTGATGGTGTAATGATTAAAATTAAAAATGATTAGACGAAAACAGCGGGCAAAATAAGAGGGATTAATAATCTAAAAAATATGTGTAGGTTCCTTAATTGGTATGATTATAAAAGATAAGAAGTACCTTGGAATCAATCATGAAGCATTATGCAATCAGTAGTTGAATAATTCAGTAGCGACCCGTAATCAGAGGTAATCTCGCATTAAACGAAAAAACCGCATGATTCAACCTTCCTTAAGATTAATGATTATTTAAAAAATATGCATTTAGTGCACTATTGAATTAAATTTTTTAACAAAATTCTTGATTACTAATATAATAATTACTAATATAAACTGTAGGGGGGTTAAGGTGGCAAGGATATACTATAGAGTATGCGATTTAAAATTGTATTACCGAAAGTAATTATAAAACATTGAAAAACAAGGCGAGAAGCGGGTGCAAGACTAGAAAATTTTTCTAATGTAATGACTTGACTACATTTTTCCTCTAACAAGTTTATAGATCTTGCGTCCCTCGCACACTTGTAAAGATAGTAAAAACAGGTTTCCATCGTTAACAAGTGATATATCACTAACTAGCTTATTTCCACAGTTCCGTCCGTTTCTATCACGTTTAGCGCATTAATTAATATCCTGTGTGTTAATCCAGTTCATTAAATATCTGTGTACCAAATTTAAGCAAAATTCTACCGTAATTTTTGCGTGAAATAGTGACAAACATCTTGACAAACTTTCTCCTTTATAATATTAGAATTTTAGTAATATACAATCAAACTACATGAGTTCCTTATTCGCTATCGTTGAGTGATATTGGTCACCCTACAATCAAACTCTAATTAATTGAATCCCTTTTATATCGTGAACAGCATACTAAAGTTTGTTTACGACTCAATAAACGAAACCCTTATTGGTGTTGGAGGTTATATTAAGTTTTATATTGGGCCTTAGGTGATAATACAGTTAACATTTTATTACAAATGCACGTAGTTTGACCAATGTCCAATTTTTGCGACAATATATTTATTTTGAGCTATCAGAATTAAAAGCGGCAGAAGTGGAAGTTATTATTTTAGGGCCCTCCGTAACCCGGGGGCCCCGTATTATTGATACGGCTGATACAGCAGAGGCTACGCCCCTGACAAGTGTTCGTTCGTTCATCATGTTCAGATGACCCGCGTGGCGGAGCGGTCACCGTACCGGTCTGACACGCAGTGGGTCCCGGGTTCGTTCCCCGGTCAGACAGAAGTGTAAATAATGAGTTTAGATTTCTGTTCTAGGTCTGGGTGTTTGTGTTATTCGACTTTGTGTGTCCATGGCACCCACGTCACAGGAGAAAATCCAACTGTGGGGCTATGAGTGTAGAAAGCGTTTGTTTATGTTTATAATTTAAATACCTATAGGTATTATTAAAAACTTTAATAGTACAAATAGTTCTCAATATTAATATTCAAAATAAATTACGAGGATGCAACCATAAAAATATGTCAGTTTTTTTTTCTCATATTATCCTTGTTGCTTTTAGAACACATCATTTTGGGAAACTAACATTTATCGGAAAGGATAACAAGCGAAACCGCTCGTGTCATAGTTTATTTTCAGTTTGGAATTCGTTTCAGTCATTAGAGACTTGGTAGACAACGCACGAGTTACTAACAAAAGACACTCAGTAAGTAGACTCTTAATTGCAATCGAATGATATTCCAAATATAATATTGGCACAAATTTACACATCATTATTATATTATTTCATAGACTAACAATAATAAAATAAGCTTAAATTGTAAAATATTTTTTGTATATATCGTTGTATACCGACTGTGTAAATAATACAATGCATTTACCATTTGAACGAAGGAAATATAAATAATTATGTAACAATTACGAATACTCTAAAATTTTATTTACGTGGTCAAATGTACCTATTGATTTGCAGTCCGAACATCTGTCGTTTAATTTCCCTATCGTTTGCCTACATGTACTCTGACAAGTCGATTTGTTTCTAAAGACATCGGTCGCAAACCGTTCGCGGCTCGTCAATAACCCGAGTTTGCTGTCAAACGGTGTGGTCTAAATGCATGGTCACATTGATCGCGAGCGCGGAGGCGGGCGCGGACACGAAAGATTAAAAATATAGCATCGTATGGAAGTATTCACATACAACGTGCGGGCGTAGTGTAAGTTGCAGACGAGTTTACGACTTACGCGTGTGGAGCTCTTCCAGTAATTGTGATATTTTATGAAATGAAGATTTTTATTATTAAAAAATAGTAATGTCAAGCAGAATCGTAAGGGAGTGTTTACGTTGATTTACAAGTCGCCAAACACCAGGCGATCAATGTAACACGAACCGCTAAGTTCCCCGCGCCCGCAACCGTACCCGCTCCCGCTCCTGCTAATTCTATGCACAGGCCCGCCGGTTTACGAGCGAAGTTCAGGTTGACGTTATCGCGACTCGAATAGCCGCTCGTAACTTAAGATTATGTTATTCAACCGTTTGATTTACGGGCCATTCGATATTTTTGTGGCAAGTGCCTAATGTACCACGTATACGCTTTTAAATTTTGAATCGTAAAATGAAAACGACGTTTTAAATCAGTCCGCCTTGTTAAATTAATAGTCTTATTACCTTGCAATCCTAATAAATATTTGCAGTCGTTGGTTTCAGCGTTATCTTTTTAATCCTGCGTTTCTATGATATTATAATATTTTTTTCACTGAAGCATTGTTTTTAATTTTTATATTTTTTAATTCATATTCTAACTAAGATATGTCCGTTTAGTCTTAAAGTTAAAAAAAGGTTTAAGTTTTTTGTGTATTATTATCGTAAATTTTTTCATAATACTTAATAGGCATTTAAATAACCATATCCTGAAAAGGAAACAAACAGAAACACTACAAGCTGCGCACGCGCCGCGTTGGTTGGCGTTTGTTATTTTCGCGCGCGCCCGCTGCGACTATTTTCAGCCAGTTCGACGATCCTTTCTCTAAACTGAAAAACAAACAAACATCATCCTTGAATTATTTTCTCAGTACAGATTCGCCAAATGTTCGCACAGGGAATTAATTTTAAACTTCCTTTGTTACAGGTAAGGATGCCACTTTAAGATATTTGGATTATAGTATGTTGTCCAGGAAAGGTAAGTACTTAAGAATGTTTTATAACAATTTATTGTAAATACTGCGTAACATTTTAGTATGCGTGATATCTTTGGGAGTATCGTATTCGCTATAAATCTCATTGTTATTTTGACTTTGTTATGCAAATGGTTTAATGTAAAAATATGTCGAAAATTTAATTTTTATACTTACTTATTATATTTAATTATTAAAAATGAATTTTTATTCGAAAATTTTCGATTTGAAATTTCGATGGCAGTTAGGAAATTATATGGCAATTACAATATAAAATTGCCTACACTTTAGTGCAATTATGAGAACGATTATGTTATAATCTGTTGTATATATATTATGACGTAAATAAATCCTGACAGAAATATGCCGTTCCCCGGATGTGGATATAATAATTAACTCCCGTCACGGATACACTCCAAATCCCGTACCCCGTTTGATGGCTCTCCGTGACACATCCTGCAGCTTCCACGGACTCGGTGTCTATTTTAATATCAACTCGTGTTTTGTCGGCTCGGATTATGCTTTGAGTGTGGTATAAAATACACAATTGGTTGTATTGTAAATTTAGATTTGCCCCCATCGATATTACTCTAAATATTTATTGTAGATGTTTTTTGCAAGGCTATATTTGACTTGCTGTTTATAACATCTGTTCCTATTTTTAACGTGAAAAAGTTGATACGTTTCGCTGGTAATGTGAATGCGATCTGCTTAGACCTCAGGAGTGACGACGCACCGGTATTTGACTTTAGGTAGTAGGTACTCGTGATCTATGTACAGTTAGCTACACCTCCACGTAATGACCACTTGAATGAATCATTAAGCGAAATGCATACTTGGCCAGTTTAACTTAAAAAAACATTGCAAGTTAAATAAAAGCTTTTAAAAAAAGTTAAACGCTCTCAAATTTTACATACATTTATATGGTTACATACATAATAAATAAATTATATGTTTTCTTCCCATCGCATACGTAATTTGAAAAATATGTTGATGACAGTAAAATAAATCACATAAAATTTCTAGTCAGTCTTATAATAAACTTTACCTTGGAGCCTTTAAATAGAACAGGTGAAGTAAGAAGCATCATTAAAACTCAGTAATTACACAGCGACCGTCCTTATCATACATTCTTGCACCTTTATTATGTCACAAGGATTCGAACCCGTTTCATGATAGCAAAAAATGTCGCATTCACGCAAATTTTTCCCACACTGCAAATAAGAGATTCGACGAAAACACAGCATTTATTGTGAGGAACGCGATGCGCATGCGCAGGTGCGTTACGTACACACTTCTACAAAAGTGTGCATTCCCGTGTCGCCTAACCGCATGTCATAATTTCCCTTATTACGTTCTCATTAGTGCGAGAATTGCTTGAAATATTTGTTAAGATATTTAGCAATTACACAGCTGTGGTCCCAACTGTTCCGCCCCGTGTACATCTGGAGCGTATGCACTGTAATTGTAAAGGAATCTCGTATTGTTGATCCTAACGGAAAGTGTTTTGTTCGTGAAATCTTGTATTTTAGGGTTCCGTCGAAATACGAGAATCATCGGTAGTCTTTAATCTTTCGAATCGGTAGGTAACCGATTTTTTTTTACAAAATAATAAATTGTTTCTATTTAACGAAATGTAATAAATAGGTAATAAAAATAAACAAAGTGAAGACGTAATGGTCATCATATTTTGCATGAAATGTTTTTTATCGATACATAATAAAAAAATACTAGTGTGATTTTGGTTTGTAGACCTCGAAGTCAATAAAAAAGAATGTTTTTTTACACAAATTACAAGTATCTCTAGCAATAGTAATATTAATTACTCCCACACTAATGAATTTATGCTAAGAAACCCTTGTATCAATAATTCGACTCGCTCTTGACCATTTTTTTATAGCTTCGCCGTCGTGAACAAGTGTATTTCAACGCGATACATCATAATAGCAGTGTTTAATTTGAATGTGTTTAAAGAGCTTTCCTTAAAAGTGTAGATCAAAATGCTTTTACAATAAAAACTATTTCATGTACTTATAAATAGCAGTTTGTATTATAGTACTTTTGTATGGTAATATTATATCATTATATATTACATTCATTATACTTTTGCCTGATTAACGTGAATGAATCTTTTTAAAATCAATTTTCACAAGATGAATTTAATTGAACTTAAATGATCACGAATTGTCCTACAATTGAAATGGCATCAAAACTTGGACATTGTTTTGATTCCCAATTTTATTTTAATTTAAATCATCCACCTTATAGTTCAACATAGATATTTTTCAGACACATACCAAGAAGGAATTTATTGTGTCCTACAGCAAACTAATCACACAGACCTTCAAATCTATGGCGCAGCAACGTGGCCCATTTAAACTTAAATTGAGGTCACATGCCCTATTTTCGCACCTTCGACTTCGCCTTTGTCATTCTCTTGAGTGGCCACCATAATACAGTTTAGTTATTAATGTAATTCCGAACGTGTTTTGTACTCTGATACATTTAAAACTGAATTGAAAACAAGTAGAATTATTCGTCTTATTTTTACATTAATAAAATATCTTGAATACTGCAAGGATCCCAGTCATTAAACAATAGTATCTGAATCTATTCTAGGTATTCGATTACATAGTTCGACCAAATAGTTATAATAGATTCATATTTAACTGTATAACTTAGGTTTTGTTTGAGTTTTTCTCACTACTGATGTCAGCCCTAAATGCCAGTTTATCTCTTTACGTAAGTGTCACAGGAAATACTAATAGGATGATAATAAATCCATGAGATGCAAAGTAGCATCATCTGTATGGATTGATGTACGGTTACAACTTACGCAATATTCACTACGAACCGTAGTAATATGCCAAAAACCTCTCTATGCTTCTATCGGAGCTCTATGCTTCGTATACACCCACCATAGAGGTCGGTGCGCATTATTGTTACCTGCAATACAGAGTATAAGCGTGGTGATTTGGATGTAGAAAGCGTTCATTACTCCATTCTATTAATAGGTCACGTCCGGAACATATCAAGCACCTGTCTTGGTCTTTTCGTAATACCAATCTCTCTGGAACTATGGATAATGTTGCGGTTACCCCCTTTCCATCGCCATTACACGCAACGGTTATTAGTTTTTGTGCTATTAAATATTTACACCTGGTTCAGCTGATTTGGGGGATGAAATTAAAATCCATTATCTAAAGCGACAACGCGGGTTTGTCAGGGTTTAATCGGTTCCCCAACACTCTAGGAATATAGACTTTGATACGCAGGAATAGGTCACGTTTTGATACTTTAAGATTGATGCTTGCTTAGTTAGAGGATTTAGAGATCCGTGATACATCGGGAAATTCACTGTTTCCAGTAATAAAAATGTTCTAGATAATATTAACTACAATGAGATGAAAGATCGTATGGGTTTATAGGTCTATGGTGTATAATAATTTTAAAAGTAGAAACATTACCAAGCAAGTATGATAGTTCAGTGTTTAGTCTGTACCCAATAGTAAGGCAGTTATAATTAAATGATTGGTTGGTAAATTATCAAATAAAATCCTCACCTTATCAACAATAAGATATGAAGCAAGAAAGCTCCACCTTGCTTAACAAAAAAAGTAATTCAGACGATGAAAGAATATTCAAACGGAACCACTACATCAAATGCAGTTGTGTATTTTTTGCCGCCTAACGGTAAGTCAGCGGTGGTTTGTGTGCAGGTAGGCGCAGCACCGAAGAAATTATGTGAGGGTTCTCATAATTTCTCCAATCTGTCTCGCTGAACCGCTCTTGTTTTGTGTCGATCATATTATAGTGTTTTGTCATCAATATGGTGTGTATGAGTGTAGAAAGCGTCTTTATGTATTTGTGTCTTTTGGTAGGAGGGCATAAAGTGGTTTAGAGGTAGCTTTTTGACAAGAATGAAATGCGTTGACGTTTTTTGGAATATTATGCAGTGTAGCTGACACACATAACTTATCAACTTCTGTTCTATAAGTTTTGATGGAACTACTGGTTATATTATTATGAAGCGTATATAAATAACAATTCAAAACGTCTAAAGGCATAAAGGCTACATCGATTAATCATGAGGTCTCCAATTTAAGACAAAATTTCCTAAAATTTCATTTTTAAATTCCACCAATTTATACTATGTTCAACCGTGCTAATGGGCGGATTTTTACTTAAAAGCCGTTACATTTTTAACCGACTTCGACCGAAGAGAGGTTATGATATTTAAAGTACTTCCAAATTGAACTAGTCTGTTTATGTATTACTTTGAATATTTATCTTATTTACTTATCAGCGTACAAACAAGCTCGCGCGGACATTTCTGTCCAAACAAAGGGCAAACAATACGAGTGGGCGTTGCCTCATAAAAGCTCTTTTTGTTTAATGGCCAGTAATTAGATGACAAACGGAATAACGTTACACAGATCGTTAGGGCTCAAGCCTTTCTTTGTCAATGACTGGTGAAAGCAAAAGTTGTTTAGTTCCCCATTATACTCCCTATATGCACAATGCCGATGCGATACGACAAAGGGCCTTTCCCGTAATACTGCAATAAATGAGACCATTTACAAAGTATTTACTGTTAGAAAGTGAGTTTTGTTATTTTTCAAAAAGTAAAAGATAATTTCAAAGAGTTAATGTTTGTATTATATAATAATGCACGAACTGACAATAATGATGATACACTCAATTCAAATCCATCTTTAATGATTCATGACATTTTCCGTTAAAAAACGTAAAACTAGCGTGCTACAGGTAACTGATCAGAAGCTATATCTAATACTTCTTATATTATTTTCGATCACTTTGTAGTCAGTAGAGCAGTCCGACATAATACGTTCAGCGGAGCCTATAAAATTATACCAGATGTAGGACAGGATGAAACGAACCGGCAGCAGTGGCGTTTAACAAGCGGGGATGACCAAACAAATTAGTCGATAAAATATGACAAACTGGTCGCCCGTGGACGATCTACGGCCGTCCTCGATCACTCAAGATGTCGGGGTATTATATCGAGGGAAAAAAGAAAAGCGGCAACAAGTAGAACAAGTATACCGATCCTCCTTTTTGTAATGAGATATTACGGGAGCGCGAACGGCCGCCCCCGGTCTTGACTCAGCCTCCTTTTACGTCCGTTTATGAAGATTGAATCTTCAAAGAAAAGGAGCAATGAAGTTGACATGATTTCTAAACATGTCGGGTTATACTCGGCCGCATCCTTGGTAAGTCTATTTATAATTCGCAAAGTTGCGCGTCTCTTAGCTGTGCGCTTATAAGATCTACTGGATGGATTTATGACGCATGCATGCATGAAACCGCGTGCATTTCTTTATCCATATTTATTAAGTTACTCACTAAGTTGCGAGGTAATTTCATCGTACCTGAAAATATTACTTTTTGAGTAGAGTTAAGCGCACTTACAATGTGGGGGCGCAGGACGTAGCTATATCACTAGTTATATGTACTTGTTAATGTTCTGATATGTAAAGGCATAACATAAGTGATCATTGATGGCAAATAAACGTAGTAGTAAGCAGTTTTAAACAATCTACGGAACAATGCTTGCCACTTGTACAAATAACTCTAAGTAGTTCGCATCATAGATTGTGCAGATAACCACGAGTTAGCTCACTTAACAAAATCTTCACGTTGATGTTCAAACGAGTGAATATTTAATTAAATACGCAGTTTCTTGTTGGGATAGACTGAAAAACGAATTCCGTGTAGTAGCCGCTACTTACTTCCAATTAAAGTTAGTCATAATAAGTTAATTGCGAAATAACAATAAAAATGATCTATAACTATTATTTTCAAACGTATAACGTAACGCTAAGAACGCACTCGAACAATATTGCTTTTGAAATCGTGTTACCAATAGAAATTGTTTTACTTTTTAAAGTAAGTGTATGAATCATAAAAAACTTGTAATTTATTATTAAATCTGTATTGTTCATTTAACTTACACTCTCATTAAAAAAGCAGAATAGGCGGTACCGTACGTCGTAGTTTTTGAAGCCTTTGTCATACAAAATGCAGCCATCGCACTACTAGTTGTCAGACAGGAAGGAAGTCAGTCAAAAGGGATATCATGATTTGATATGCGCTATAGAGGATATTCTCCAGTCAAGAGTTATTATGCCCCCTTTTATAATAAATTTATTAGACATACAGGATGTTGGAAAACTGGCGCCCATGGTAAAATAGATGAAGATGATCTTAGAATTACCGGACGGTTATTAAATTACGCATGTATACAATTAGCCTTTCAGAATTATGGCATAAATATAGGTGTGTATGGAAAAAATTGAATACTATTAATTACTTGAGGTTATTAACACTTTTATATCTAAATATAGCTACGAGATACTCGTAATTAATAGGTTGATGTTGTAACAAAATATTTAAAAAAATGTTTTGAAAATAATGAGGATAAGCATTAAGTCTACCAAAAATATTTTCAAAATATTTTTTTCTATATCAATATAAGCATATTTAAATTGGCATTGAGCGATCAGGATCGCAACTACAGAACGCAGGTTACGGAAACTGAAGTTTAGTCCTACATTTTATATAAACGTACGATATCTTCTTAAATGAGACGATTATGTTAAGAAGAATTATGAACAGATTACAAAGGGATCGAACTCGTTCATTTGCATACATTAATATATATATTTTTTATTTTAATAGCAAACGAGCGTACAGTCCACCTGGTGGTAAGTGTTTACTGCCGCCCATAGATATCTGTAAGCAATTTCTACCACAGCCTTGTATCGAGATGCTTCACGCTAGAAATAGGTGTGGCGGTGGTACCTCCCCGGTTGAACTACACTGGTTCTAAAACCTGGTATTAGTCATTATAATAACTGCGGTTAACCTCTAAGTTTATAAATTAATTTAATAATATCAGCTTCTGGTCAGCCACAGCGAAGGTTGCAATCAGTCAAATATCAGTACGATAATAACAATGAACAAAGCGCGGACTGATTGCAAGTAAACAAATGATTCAATCGCGTGAGGGAACTGTAAGGTTAATTAAATCATATTTTATCGATGAAACAATTATCTCAACGTAACTGGTTAATTCTTAGTCTGTCAGGACAACTAAGTTTCGGGGTTTCTCACCGGAATAAATAAATATTAGCTTTACTCGAGTTACACAAAAGGTTCTAGCCTTTAATCTTTAAAAAAACCCTTTTGTTTTTTAAAAGATTAAATACAAACAACTGGTCAAACCAGAGAGCTGATTAAAACTAATTTATTTCAATACAAATCTTATGCGCTAACATTTTTTATCAACATTTTCTTATCAACTACATCTTTCACTAATTATACTGTTACATTCCTTGAGACTTAAATAACTAGGGTTCATTACGCCATCGTAACTGTGGACATTTTGAAATTTTCGAAATTTAGGAAATTCCGTTTAAAATTGCAGCGGAACTTCGTGGCCTCATGAGATTTGTTTTTATTGTTCGGTGTCGCTTGCAGCGTAGAGCGAATGACAGTTGAAGCGAATTTAGAGGCCCAAGAGTCAGCAGTCAGTAAGTCGCAGTCGCAAAAGACATAGACTTTGTATATTTTTGGTTGACCTACTTTTTGTCCATAATGAGTCCACAACGCGGGAATGTCTTTCTTTCATTTATGTATGTATAAGTAAATAATAATATATAATATTTCATTAGTATTCGTTCACACTATTCAACTTAAAATAAAATAAATTTTAAATAATGAAATTATCATGTTTTGCATAATCTTTATATCAATTCGACAATTAATTATAAAATGTATGTAAACAAATTACATAATACATCAATATAGAATTTGTTTTTTAGGTTGCAGTCCACCTGATGGTAGGCAAGTAGTCACTGCCACCAATGAACGTAATCATATAACGATCTACATGAAGAACAGATGTGCTGCCACTCCTGGAGTATGGTCGTCCAGAAGTAGGTGTGGTGGTGGTACTTCCCCAGTCTAATTTCACTGGTTCAGCTACCCTTTAAGCACTTGTTTTTTTTTTGCAGTTCTTTTAATTGATCAATGATCATGGTTGCGTGCCTTCTGTGATTCATCGAACGATACATTTTGTTGAAACATTTGAAACAGATTCAAGGTTACTTCTGTTATTGCATTACTTTACTAATTCTATACATAGATGCGTAATATAATATTGATAGGGTATTTAATCCGTGGAAGGGTGTGGTTGCCGTCTCACTTATATATGAGGCGACCATCTCAGTTATCGGGAGCAACAAGACATCTGTGATCGACTTCAGATAGAACCACTGTTTTATATGAAGCAACTTACGGATGTCCATGGCCGGCACTAACCACTTACCACCAGAAGGTCCGCATGCTCGTTTGCGACTTCAATCCTATAAAAAATACAATGTTGCTTTTTTACATGTGAATAAACTCCTTAATCCTCAATGTTAGTAACATACCTGTTATCGACTTTAGATAGTATTTGGAATCAGAACATGTGTCCACTGGCAGCAGTAACCACTTATCATCTGGTGGACTGCTCAGTTCCAGGTTCCATTACATAAAATAGCCCGGTGTGGTCCCAGGCAGGTCGTAACATACGACTATAAATAAAACAAATGTCATTACATATGCACCTTAGAAAACATTATTACATATATAGATAGTAACGATATATTAACGTGAGACAAATAACGACTTCGATTTATCTCTCGTCGTATTTGACGGTAACATATTTCTCCTTTATGCAACGCGTTAAGCGTTACGCTCCGGTGTGATGGTCGGTCACGCTTATTAACATACGCCTGTGAATATCTGAATGTTTATATTCAGAGTTATTTATTTTTGAACATAATTAGTCACAGAATTTGTGAAGAACTTGGTATTTGTGTATGTGAGTACGATTTCGTCTCTTGTTCGGTTTATGGGGAATGAACAAAAATCAGTGTTATGTATATTTTGAGTTTGTCGTCTGTTATCATGATAGACAAGCGTCAAGTGCCGATCATGACAGCCGTGACATGACAACTTTTATACTGAAGGACTTACTTACAAGTGATTTACAAGTGATTTGTTACATTTACGTAGTAGTACGTACTCACGTAAAGATGCTCGTAGCACTGTACTTCGTTTTATTCAAAATACTAAAAGCGTAGTAGTAAAAAAATCGATATAAAATATCGCGAGTCCGGCACTTACCATTGATTCTTGCTTTTATACTTACTTTCAAAATTAATCCAGGAATAAATCGAATAGAAGCCTACATATATACACCTTATTAAAGATGTACCTAACTAATTTGCAATTGTAATCATGGGAAGTGTTGGTTGTTTGTAGATGTCAGGAGTATTTACAGCTAGGCATAAGCGTACTCATATGTCCAGCAGTGGGACCCTAATGCAGATTGGAAGGAAACAAAAAAAATAGAATATTCCGTTCAAATGTTTGCGTCTAAATATGGTAAGAACTACTTTTTGATGGATTTTATCGATTTGCCATTTACTAGACGAGACATTTAGATTATGCATATGTTAGTAACGGATGTATTTCGTAATATGACTCAAAAGCATGATCTCAAATAGTTGCGAAAGAAATACCTAACGTCCATCCAAGTATCTCATATAAATATAAACGCTTTCTACACCCATAGCCCCACAGCAGGATTTTCTCCTGTGTCGTGGATGCCATGGACACAACGACGAATACACAAACACCCAGACCTTGAACAGAAATCCAAACTCATCATTCACATTTCTATCTGGCCGGGTAAGGAACCCGGGACCCACTGCGTGTCAGATCGGTATGGTGACCGCTCTGCCACGCGGGTCGTCAAATATATAGATATTATACGAATAAATACATACGAGTAAACCTATAACATATTCTGTGATACAAAATGTGATAAGGCAGAGTATCCTGTGTACCACATACAATTTACATTGCATGAATAAAACACATATGAGCCATTATGCACATAATGATCATTTTTATGTTCGATACGACCTTAATATTTTTTTATATTCAAAGAAAAACATGTGAATTGAATTTTATGGGTTCTTGCAGATATGTTAAAATATGTTTATATGTATGCCAATTGTATAATTATGATTTGTTATTATGTATGCTATTAATAAAATTATTAAGCGCTGACGGATAGTATGGAAACGATAATTGATAAGGCATATGTATACCCAGGCGTTTTAACTGGTCCTTACTAGTCTTCAGAGGTAGCAACGTATCTGTAGCCGGCGTCAAATACCGCTCTTATCCCATCTGTACATTCTTGACAATTCATGATTGATTATATTCATAGATGTCTGTAGAAGGTAGTTACTACTTATCATTAAGCATCAGCACGCGTATTTGCTGCTTTTGTAATGTACGTACATAAAAAACCAACGTACTGCTTGAAACTGAAAATGTTTTATTCTACTAAACCATCGTCCTACTATGTATTATGTGTTCTAGAAAATGGGCATACACCCCCACGGTGCACCAGCCTGTTTTTTTGTACATTAATTATTTCTGATGACGCCACGAGTATCAAATTTGGATTGCCTGACATACGTTACTAGATTATACAAAAAAGTTTTTATTTTTTATAATCACTTTTGCTTTCAAAAATTCTACCTCGTTGTAAAAGCCATTATATAAAGCATTGTTTTGTACAAAAGTAACTATTATAACTTGAAATATTAATTCATCGTGTACATAAATTCAGATAGTCTCGAATATAAAGCCGGGTATCCCTTCGAAGATCCATGCGAGTTGAATAAAAACCATTGTATATTTAAATAGGTCATGGGATACCGTAGATATGAGATGAGATATAGGTCGCGATAGGAACACGTGTGCGGACCAAGTAACTTACGCGTATTATATGCGCTTTAGATTCTTATGTCTAAGACCTTAAACTCTAAGATTGATTGAATTAAAACTGTTAGTGGAATATAACAAAACGGGCTCGTGCAGTTGTGCAATCGTATGGATTGCACATCGAGGAATTCTTATGTTGAAGGTATTAAAGTGAAAAATAGTTTAATATACGAGCATTCGTCAGATGTGATAATGTAATAACTAACCCGAGGCCACGAAACATTCGCTTCAAGCGGCATTCGCTTGTCGCTACAGGCATCAGCGTTGAAAGTAATGTATGTGTCCGTTCTAATGAGGCCACGAAATATCGCTGAAAATTGTAGCGAAATTTCCTGAAATACGCTCAACGCTGACGTTTGTAGCATCTAGCGAATGTTTATGGGCAACAAGACAGTCGCTACAAGCGTTACTTGCTCAGCGATTCAAGCATCAGCGTTCTGAGTTCAAAATAAATGTATATATCTTTACGCCACGAAATTTTGCTACAAATTGTGTTGAAATTTAGTGAAATACGCTCAACGCTGACGCTTGCAGCTCCAAACTATTATTTTGGAGCTACGAAACATTCGCTTCAAGTGTCATACTCTTAGAGCCAGTCCACACGGCGCGTTGCATTGCGTTGCGTCGTAGCAACGCAAAGGTTTTGACGCATAGCCGGCCACACGGGCGCTGCGCCAACGCAGCATTACTACGACGTAGTAACGACGCGACGCAATGAGTACTCCCCCGCTCGCTTCGTCTCGGGCGCTGCAGTTCAGTCGCGTACGCGCTGCGTCGACGCAGCGCATCGTGTGTACACTATGATTATTAGTATGTATAACGACGCAGCGTTAGCGCTACGTCGACGCAACGCTGACGCAACGCGCCGTGTGGACCGGCACTTACGCATTAATATTGTTTGAAGAATATATTATTGTAGTAATTAGGGGAAAAGAAATAGGTAGGTTCGTTTAAAAATTAATGACTTTATACGTATATGTTGCTTTTTATCAGTTCAGAAAAGGTCAGAAAACATTAAATAAACACTTATGTCTGTCATTGTTTAAAAACATATATAGGAAAGATGGCCGCGAACCAATAAATTAAAAAGATTTTAGATAGATATATTTAACTTCCTTGCCTAAAATAGTAGTTATATTCTTATAATAAATATAAAAGAAACATGCACAGAATTGTAAATTCTCGTTTAGAAATTCACTTACTAACTAATTTTAATTTTCAAACAGCTAAATCGATTTAGACTCTCCCTACTATGAGAGGACTCGCTGAGTTTCTAGCCGGATCTTCTCAGTTGAGGTCGTTCCTATCCGGTAGTGTAAGAAAAATATTGTAACTGACTAACTGAGAATTTGTAAATGCCCCCGGTCCATACAATATAAAGACATGTTCGTTTCATTATTACATGTAATTAAAAATTCATCGTCAACCCATTATTGTCCCATTGCTCGGCATGGGACTCCTCTCAAGATGAGATTTTAGGCGATAGTCCACCACGCTAGGCAAGTGCGTATAGTAGACTTCACACACCTTTTTTTAAAGAATAGGCGTAAAGTTTTCCTCACGATGTTTTTCTTTTCCAAAAAGAAGTGTCAATTCATTTTTGATACGCTAATATATAAAAAAAAAAACAGAAATGCCTGCCTGGGATTTGAACCTCGGATCCTCGATTAAGAAACAGAACTTCAAGGCTATTACAGCTATAATAAAAAATTAGAACTTATTTCAATAATATTAAAGGAACATTAACGTTTCACATATACCGTTTTAATTAGGTAATAATAAATAATTGTATGCGAACCAATTATTAACTGATTAAAAGTCAATCTCCGTAGCATAGGAGCAATTATTCAAATTAAGTTTAACAAATATTAATACAGATAATTATTAAGAGGTACACATACAAAAGTGGTGGCAGATTAATGATAGAACTCGTGACAGCTAAAATATAACAAAAGTAAGTAGCACCGCACATCTACGATTAAAGACTTGCCTTTCGTCTATGAAAAATAAAGCGACGGCTCAAAATTTAGGCAAACTGTATTTTACACTTGAACTGCTAATTACCGTAATCTATCGTCTAGCGAAATCTAGATCTCGAATCTAGATCGAAAAATAGAATCTCTAGAAAAAAAATCGTGCTAGAGAAAGACAAATATAAATGTTACGTGCCTTTAAAAATAACAGAATTAAGTAACACCGGATACCTATGATATTATACAATATGATACTTAGAACAGAATAATAAAGAAAACTCATTTAACTAAATATATTTGTTAATATTTAGTGACAAACACCTATTTCTAGCGTGAAGCAGTTCTTACGTTTCGGTGGAAGGGTGTGGTTGCCGGCTCACTTTTATATGAGGCG
>DWNE01003051.1:0-17454 GCA_018249875.1 Cecropterus toxeus | reverse complement strand
AGGGGCGGGGGGACGGCCCACACCGGGGGGGTGGGGGGTTGCGGGGGCGCCCCCTGGGGGGGGGGGGCCCCCCCCCCCCCCCCCCGTTGGGGTCGTCGAGCGGGTGGCGGGAGCTACTTAGACGCGGCGCCCACATTCAACGTGACGTGATAGCAGTTATACAGTACTTCCACATCGTCCACTAACATGCTTAATATATAAAATGACGAACTCGATGACGTCACAGCTTACACACAGAAGCAATCACGGTCTAATCATTTGACACGTAGTTTAGAGAGTGACCAGCTCAGTGAGATCCGCGACGGGCGGGACAGTGGAGGGTCGGAAGTATGTGCACAGCTGGTCGTAGAGCCGGATGCGAGCGTCTCTTTCGGGGTCGCGAGCGTGCGGCGGCAGCTCGTCCGAGGCGGCGCCGACGTCCCACGTGTCCGGCGCTGGCTCTTCCGCCAGCTCGAACGGCTGCGGTGGCTCCGGGGGAGCGTCGTCCGCGCCCAGCACCTGGGTGAGTCAAATACTAATTTATTAATGACTAAGATCCATAAATAAAAAAGTGCTTGTCACGAAAAAAGTTAATTTGTAAATGTTAAAGAAATGTCTTTTATATATTGCCACTTTTTGTAACGCTATAGAGAGATCGAGAGTCGTGATGCAGTATCTGACATGCTATGACTATGTCGCATCACAAATTATAAAGTGTTTTCTTACTTTACAGAACACGGTGCATACAAGTACACAGGAAAGTTCTGATATTCCTTGTAAAACATTCAAGATGAAATTCTAATCCTGCTCGATCCACGGTGAACGATAAAAAAACGCAAGCCTGTGTAACGTCGGATGGTCAACATTAGGAGTAAATTAATGTACAGTGGGCCAAGAAAGTGGTGTACCAGTTTAGATTTAGTTTCCTAGTCATTAAACATTACATTAAAGTTCATAGTAAATGACAGTGAAAGAAATGCATAATACTGACGTCAAACCTATTTGATGAGAATACGTATGCCATAGGTCACATATTAGTGCAAGATATTTTAATCTTTATTATAAATGGATAAGGCATTAATTTATACAAAAAAATTAAAACGTTCTGAACAAGAGTAATAAAAACTGTTTCAATTGACATGTTGTCAATTTATTTTCCTCGGAGAAATCGATGCCCATGATTTCCGCGTTATTTTTGCAAATAAATACAAAATCATCCTCGATGCCTGCCAATTTGACCATTTCAGACAGAGCGCAAACAATAGCCCAATTTAATGAGGGATTCAATATTAGTGCGATATCAAGGAATTTAAATATATCGGTAAATAATCTTATTTTACTTTTAATTTAGCTTATTCCTTTTAATATCAGTCAGTATAAAAATGTATAAATAATTTCTAATTTTAGAGACGAAGTATCCGGTTTTGGATTCGTTGAGAAGGAGAGGAAGGAAGTCTGTTAGATCGCAGAAGAAGTGGTCGCCGCCTTGCTCTCTCCAATAATGACATGGGAAATGATGAGACAGGAGTATGAAAAAAATGGTTTTACATGGACAAATCATTTTGGGGATATGTTTGATGCACAATAAAGAATAATTTACATTGCATGGAATTGCACCATAGGCATTACGCCAAGAAAATATATTTGACGGATGCTCCAAGACTTTGATTGGTCTAATACAGTGTTTTGTGATGAAAAAACATTCAAATCAAGTCAGCATGGGCGCCTACACCTTTGGCGTTATAATTCAACTCGTTGTAGAGATAATAATGTAGTCCCAAATACAGAATCGGGTCGAATTTCTGTAAATATTTGGGACTGGATGCGTGCGGATGGTGTAGGCGAATTATGCTCCTTACCTCTTCAAACGACGACTATAAATTATATTGACGTTCTTCAAAATATAATGCTTCGGACAGTCTGTAATATTTAGTGAACAGTGAACGAAGTTCCACAATTTGATTTTGTTCAAGACAATTGTTCAATACATAATGCAAGAATTTTGAGAGCCTAGTGTCATAGAAGCTAATGGCGGTTACACCCGTTTCTATTTTTTTTTTTGAATTTCTCCTTATATTATGGGTTTTGATAAATATTTTTTATATGTAATCAAAGATAACAACAATTACTATCTTTCTTTCCTGACAATATAATAAAATTAGTACCGAAATCGTTGCAAAACTGTAAATCAGCTGACTGATTTTTATAATTCTTTTTAACCAGTTTTGCAAAATTAAAAACTAAGAATAAAACAAATGTCACGTATCGTTATTAATAATGAGATAAAGATGGCAATAATAGTTGTCAGATCTATCTGCAAGCTAAATTGACCTTTATCGTCTATGAATCTGCAAGCAGCATTCAACCTTAGGGTGGTAAACCAGTTCTTTGGCCGACTGTACATAAAACGGAAAATTGATAAATTGTGTACTGTTGAATTTATTGTTAGTAATTTGCTATGGTTGTCGGCTTACTTATCTATGAGGCGACCATCTCAGTCCTCGGGAGTAGCAACGCATTTATAATCGACCTCAGGCAGAACTTACTGTAAAGGTGTCCTGATCCGGTGATAGTGTAAAAAAAATGTAAGTGACAATTTGTTAGCGCCCTTATACGCCTTTATATATTTCTGTACGCCAAAACAAAAACATTCGATTTCAATATGAAAAAAAAGGATTCTAATAACTGTTTTCAAAATAAAATAGATCTTACGACGGCGAGCGCAAGCGCGAGGTCAGCGGGCGCGGCGTCGCGCGCGCGGCGCAGGGCCAGCGCGCGCGCGCCGCGCGGGCACAGCGCGCACGCGCCCGGCTCGTCGCCCGCCGCGCCCGCGAACAGCACCGTCGCCAGCTTCTGGAACTCCGCCACCTGACGACATCACCTCCGTTGTCACTTGTGTACATAAATCAGTATTATCACATTAAGTTTGTATGAAAACTTTTTAAACAAGACAGATCTGAATGATTGTGCGTTTTACATTATTTATTTCATGATTGATCCATGTTATTTTATTTTTTATCGTCACTATATGGTTATTCAGTTATGTCATATAATCGTATATACCGTATAAATGTTATTAGTATCTGGGGACACGGCAGCGCCCCCGCCAAGTCGAGCAAAAAAGCGGCACAGCCGTACCATCCTTTTCTCGAAGCAATTCAGGCCGTTTTCGACCCTTAAATAATTTTCTTACGAGTAGTTTAATGATTAAGTAGTACATGTAAAAAAACATTAAAGTACAGATACTCCTGGACTGTCTAAGCCAAAAATTCATACAACAAAAAATTACACATCCGCAGTTTTTAAATGACTCGGCAATATTATAAAACGATAAGTGTGTGTACCTGCGCGGGGTCGTCGTGGTCAGTGGCGGCGCGCAGCTCGGTGCGCAGGTAGTGCAGCGCGCGAGGCGCGTGCGCGGGCCGCGCGGCCAGCTCGCGGAAGCAGGCGTGGCGCAGCGCGTGGCGGGCGCGCGCGCGCGGCGCCGTCGCGGACGCGCGCCGCAGCCGCAGCGCCCACAGGTCGTCCAGCCGCAGCCGCACGCTCGCCGTGCCGGGGTTGCCGCCGAATAGGTAGTGCACCTGTAACATACGGCCAGTTTTTCCCCTTTTATAATACGAAAATAACATACCGAGCATGTATTAGATCTGATCATAAATAACTGCCACCACTCATTTACTTCAGCAACCAATGAGATCTGAGTTTTATATAAGTTATGTGTTGCTGCTGCCCTTGATGAAAAAAACATATTTGTGGGGGCCCATTCATTATAAATAATAAATGAATTGTTACTTGTAGATACAAATATGAATATTCATTATGACCCAAGATCTCTTTTTATATCCCTGAAGTCCACATTGTATACTTTAACACATTGAACGATTGAAACCAAGTTGATGAACGAATGTACACACACAAACCATGTGACTTTTCTGATAAATCGATAATCGTGTCGCTTAGCTTCATTAAAACCACACACATATATGTACCTATCACGAATAAAGTTAAGAAACCAAGTATATCAATCATGGATAAAGTAAAACGATATACAATAAAACAGTCCACCCACCTTCCTAACGGGATCGTATACGAGCTGGTGCGCGAACCGCGGGCGCGGCTCGTGCGGCGCGACGCTGTCGTTGCGGTACACGCACGTCCACGTCATCAGCCGCAGCGACAGCACCCACAGTGTGTTGTACACGCGCTTGTCCTTCTCTTTGCTCATGCCCTACGGAATAAGATTTCTATGGTACAAGAACTCGATGTACAAAAGAGGTATATTGATAATTGTTGTTTTGACTAAATCTAAAAATAGGCTTAAGTCGTTCAAAAAATATAGTCGTTGTAAGAAAATTTCTGCGGTATTTTTGATTTCAATTTTTTTTTTAACACTTGTTCCACTTAGCACTACTTTATTACTATATGCTATTATTTTATGTAAAATTAAAAATTCGGTTTATAAAGTCGTGTTGTGATACGGTAGTTCAATTTAAACTTCCTGACAAGGCTATTTAATTTTGCGTGTCATCTTATCTGCGTCACAGTTTAGACAAGGGTGAAAGCAAATTCAGCACGGTCTACTTGTGAACAAGGATCGACACAAGGATTGATTCTGTTTGCTGCTCGTCATTCGTGCGTGCACGTGTACTCACGGCCCCAACGCCGCGTCCCACCCCCGTGCGTGCCCCGGCCGCCCTGACGTGTACTCACGGACAGTACGTAGATCTCGTCGCGGTCGGGGTCGAGCGTGGCGCGCTGCGTGAAGCCGGCGGGCGGCGGCGCGCGCGCGGCGCCCGAGCACAGCGCCCCGCAGCGCCCCGACGCCGCGTCCCACCACCACGCGTCCACCAGCTGCTCCTTGTTGCGCTGCCCCGCGAACATGTACAGACGCCGCTGCACCTGCAATAACAAGAATAACATTTTTAAACATGTCACCTTGAGGATTTTTGAATGATCATAAATTTCTGTGATCGGCTTCATGTAGGACTTTTCTTCTGCATGGAGTTGGTTAAAGCTATTAATGGACGGTAGAGTTGTTACTACCACGTCAACTGCATGTTTGTTTTTCAATTAAATTCCGGCTCGAAGGACCAATTTTATGAATAATTTACTTAATATAAATGCTTAACTAAAATGTTATTAAGTCAATTTAATCCAAAATATTTACAGCTTGATGATAATTGTTAATTAGTTAACTGTATTATTTAATCTCATTACCTAAGTATTATACCTACCAATGTTGTTCATGCCTATAATTGGTGTACGCACCAGAATTTGTAATTATTTAAAAGTGTGCATTGTGTGTGTATAGTGTGTAACGCTGTTGGCATGTAATAAATAAAAATAAAAAAGAAATTAAAAAAATTAGTGTAATAATATATATATATCACTCTATCACTTATATTATAAAAGCGACAATTTAAAAGGATTGATATTCCTTATCATGGCAAGTGATCAAAGCGGGCAGATAAAAGTTAACCATACATAAATTGCTATTTAAAAACCCACCGGATGAAACAGCATAGAATGTGAAACGCGCGGCTGCGGTGCGGGCAGGTCGTGGTTGTCGGGTAGCAGCAGCTGCCACGTGTTGGTGGCGATGTAATACGCGTACAGCCCCGAGTATTGTGGACTCGCTGATTGCTCTTCTCTGCAAAAACAATATACCTATTAAAAATTACAGTTGAAATATAATGATGTCTGTTATGATTATTTACCCACTGTGGGCCATCCATAAATTAGCTCACACGATAACGGGAGGGATAGGGTTAAATGAAGAGTGACATGGTGTGACCAGGGGGCGAGTAGGTGTCCTAAATTTCGTGATGTCGCATTTCAAATATTTTAAAATCTCATTTACAATTTGAGAGCTGCTGTTTTAATTTAATAATTTCTATATGTGAGATTGCAAAATGTGATATCACACTTGTCGCGGCCACCAAAATTGGAGAGCCCCTAGTTGCATACAATAAGTATTCATAATGAAGCCTGATACCAAACCAAACGGAACATATTACTAGAAATATTAACGATTTTTTTTTAAATTTTCTGTTCACAAAAAAGTATTAAAAGCCTTATCCAAGAATTACCTGAGTAAAAATGATTGGGGGGTCATTTATAGACTACGAATGTGGTGACAATTCGAGCAGGCTAAAAACGACAAAAACAGGTCACGTAGTACCATTGCCTAAGTTAATCACACGTGATATATCATATCCTCATAGATCGTACGTGTTAGCGGGCAGCACGCGGCCGCCGAACACGTAGATGGTCTGCGTGTCGGGGTCGATGCACATCTGGTGGTCGAACACGAGTCGCGGGCCGCCCGCCGCCGCCGTGTCGCCGCACAGCAGCGCCCACGCGCCCTCCGCCACCGAGTACACGTGCAGGTCGCTCTAGAACAACAGACAATAAAACACGTTTTTTTTCAAGACGCTTTCTACACTCATACACACTAGGTCTAAATTCAATGTTCAAATGTTTATCTGGCCGGGAATCGGACCCGGAACCTACTGCGCATCAGACTGGTATGGTGACCGTATCGCCACGCTAAACATCACACTTAAGTTAGTAAGCTCTTAGTTAAGAAATATTGTTTCAATATCTCTTATAACTAATGTTGTGATGAAAGAGAAAATGACAACCGTAAAATGAAAAAACATACAAGTATTGGATATCTAACATTTATTTAAATATTGGCGACTGCGACCGTAGACCGCGACTGACTACGGTCGCGCTACGCTATTAAATGAGAATTTATATAAAGTATTAAGCAAATAGCCACGCCCACGGAATTATATATTTACTTACATTCATATTACACGGCAACCGCTGAACATTATCCAGATACCGGCCAAGAGTGAACAGCCTCTCGTGCACGGGGTCGAAGACCATCTTGTGGCACGAGCGGGCCGAGGGGCCGTTGACCTCGTGGCTGTGGCGGCACAGCAGCGTCCACTTCTCCTCCACCGTGGAGTACGACCACAGGTCGTCCAGGTCCTCGGAGCCGTTCCAGCCCCCGAACATGTATAGAGTGCCTGTCATGTTAAAATTGAGTTGGTAAATATTTCGTTTTATTTTTCCTCATTTCTGTAGGTCGTAATGATCTTAATACTGACTGAATCTTAATGAAAAGTACCAAGATACGTGCTTTAAAATGAAATGATGTCTTTATTTTGTATAGGCCTATGGCCTATGGGGGGCACTTACAAATTGTAAGTTACAATATTTTCTTACACTACCGTTTTTCACACTACACTTCTTAGTGCTGATTAATGCTAATATAATACGGATTCATCTTACAAGTTTGTTTTTTTCTTTTTTTTAACTGAAGTTGCAAATGTTTACTGCATTTTTGAGAGTAAGGGAACATACTCAGATCACGAGACCTTTTTTGACAAGTTTTCACCCCCTCCGACCCTTTAATGACCATCCGTGGTATATAAGAAGACCCCTTCCTCCCCCTCTAGCTTTTCACGTTGTAATTTTAAAATAAGGTTTTCGATTTTTTTTTTTTGCTAAAAAAGCTCGGGATTTCCTTAAGATGATATTTACTACGTAATGAACCTTAAGTGAACCCCCCGCGTTATTTTAAAGACCCCCCTCTCTCCTCAAAATGGTCAAATGGTTTGAGTACGTTCCCTAAAACGCGCTACTTATTATTGTTATTATTCAATCTACAGTCCCTTGACACATCTTTGAAAGTCACGCCATATCAATCTTGTTATAAAGCAGAGAAAGCGCATGGTGGTACTATGAAAGCCACAAAAGCATATCTCCAACCTACTAACTAGTCTGGTAATCTGGCTGTACATGTAGTAGTGGTAGCACTTCCAAAAGGGACCCAGTGGTGGGGACTCACCGGTGCTAGGATTGGCTGTACGTGTGCTACCACTCCCACAAGCCGCCCAGGGCCCACTCACCAGTGTTGGGGTCGACGACGAGCTGGTGCCCCCCGCGGGGCCCGGGCCGCGCGCCGCCCTCCTCGCACGACTCCAGCGGCTCCCCGTTCACCGCCTCCTGGACAACGTCATGTATTATATGGTATTATATGTATACAAATAGGCAAAAGCCTATTTTGTACATTTCAGTCCTATTTTGTATTTTGTTTACCAATTAATTTACTTTTTCATGATATATTTAATTTGCTTTGTTCGTTTGCATATATGTAAGGTTAATTCTTTTTGAAGTTTAGACCATTTGGCCTGAAGCTTTTTAGCTAAAATATTTCTACTTAATATTGAATTATTATGGTGGTGAAAATGTATGATTTGTTTAGTAACGTCACTCTGAACCCAATACGTAAAAACTTTATGTCGAACCTTTTTTTTTTTATTAATCTCGTGATATGGGGGCTTGCATTATCCCTCAAGTCAAACAGAATAGAAAATTTCAGTACAGCTCAATTTAGGGAACGGAACCAGTGTAAACTCGCACATATAGCAAACAAGGCGATCCAAGTATTATCAAAAAGCACTAACATTAGCGTCGAGCCTCGGATCGCAGTCCGCGCAGGAGATGTCGTGGCTGCGCGAGCGCACGGGCGCGGGCGCGTCGCTGCAGTACAGCCGCGCCTCCACCGCCGCCGAGCACGCCGACAGCTGCCGCCACTCCGGCGAGTACGGCAGCCACGACTGGTACCAGTCGAGCTCGCCCTCTGGAACGTACGGTTGTAATAAGTCCGGATCAATCATGTAGACATGGGGTAGTAAAACTAAAAACCCGGCCAAGTGCGTGTCAGACTTGCGCTTGAACGGTTCCGTGGCGTTATCTATAAATTAAGGTAAAATTCACGTTTGTTGTATGGGAGACCGTATAAATATGTTACATATTCTGTTTTTGGTATTTTTGTCGTTTTTTTTATCAGATTGAAGTAGCAAACCCACATGCAGCTCATCTCTTGGTAAGTGGTTATTGCCGCTCATGGACGTATGAAAGCAACTTCATATATAACAGTGGTTCTATCTAAACTCGGTTACAGATGTTTTGCGACAGAGATGGTCGTCTCACATATAAGTGAGTTGGCAACCACACCCTTCCAACGAAACACAAGAACTGCTTCGGGTGTGGCGAACTCCTTGGTCGAACTACACTGTTTCTACCACCTGGACAAACATGACCCCGCCGTTAAAACTAGTAAATACATAAAAAAAGACTCTACCATTCGCGGCCTGCTCAAATATCTCCTCAGCCAGCTTGTAATCTCCATTTTCTACCAATGCATTCCAGAGCCGCGCTTGTATAGGCCCTTCTAGTTGAACGCCGGTCTCCCGTGACAACGCCTCGAATGCGTCTTTATATTTTCGTCTTCGTAAATGCTTCAGAAGTATTCGAACTGCCTCTTCCTCTTTCCGCTGTAAATATTAAAAAGAAAAGTAAATAATATATGCTTCTTCTATAAATTACTACTATTTTTGTTGCTATTGAATTAAGTTGAATATTTTCATCATATTTCTTTTACCATCTGTTATTTGCGTCCATACTAAGTATGTATATTATTTTTTTTATAACATAATTGTCACTTTAACTATCGCCATTACTATTTTATTAATATATACAATAACATTTATACTACTTATAATCATACATAATGTTTATAGGTAGGAATTAATGACAAATTTATAAAAGATATGATTATAGTTGTAATGTTCGTCACAAATAATAATAAATAAAATTAAATATTAACAAATACAATATATACATTCATCATTCTGATACCCTACCGGAGTTGGCACTCGGAACCCATTGCGTGTTAGAACGTTATAGTGATGGTCTGCCATGTACATCCTCTAACACATACATATTAAACATATACATACATATCAGCTAACGTTTTTATTCTTACTACATTGTTTTTATATACATATTATATGTCAATGTGTGCATGCGTCAATGATAGTGTCTGCATAAGACACTTTTAAGATACTGTATCAATTATATTTCTTAAGTGATAAAAAATTATTTATATTTAGTTTACACACACAAGTAATAAAAAATTGTTTATACTTAGTTTACACAACAAATTTAATTAATAAAAGCGAAATCTCATTCATCATCTATATTTAATCTACACTGAGAATATCTAGATAATGAGTTGCTGTATTTTATCTTAAGAGTACTATATACTTATAACATACACAAGTAAGCACTATATAAAAGTTGTGACCAACGAAACAATGTTTGTAATATGATAAATATTTTTATTTGCTCAAGTGATAAGTAAATTTAAAGGCAAATAATTATTGCAATGAATTGTAAGATGGAAACTAACATTGAATATTTTTGAATGTGTTGAAAATTTTAGAGTTGTGGTAACATCAGTACAGTTTATCTGTACAGGAACCACTATGACACCTATTGTTAATGTGAAAGAATTCATGCGTTTTGTTGAAAAGGTGTGGATGCCAGTTGACTAATAAGATTCAAGCACTTTGTACTCAGGAGTAACAATGATCTGTAATTGTCTTCAGTTAAAATATCTGTTTTATGTGGCTTTGCTTACAGACGTTTGACGTTCAACTGAAAAACATGTTTCAGTTGAAGACTATATCAAAACATATCAAAATTGAAGAATTTAAAATCTGACCGATTAAATTAAAAAATTTATAATGCGCAGAATTGCTACACATGAATAAAAAGGAAAACCTATGCAAAATTGCCAATTTTAATTAATTGTGCCACTTGCTGTTTGGCATTAGGCTATAAATAAGCTTCCAAACAAATATTATTATTTTAAATAGAGGTAAACACTATCTTGATTTGTGCAATATGCAAGTATCAATCTTTGGAAGAACTAATTTCACAGAGTGTATCAGTTTTCTTGCAACCTAAACAAGACCTGAGATTAAGATATATGGGTAACTTACCAGGCTTATAGTGTCTATGGCTCTATTCACCAAGTCTTCATTATCAATGCCGTGTAGTTCCACATACCAGATTGTGTAACTGTATGAAGGTCCCCAAGATTGTATTGGCACAATCTTTATGTATCTCATTGGTAAATATAGGCCCTCATTTGTTCTGTTGCGAAGTTTAAATGTTTCAGGTATGTTATCTTTTTTTAACCCCCTGGAAATAACAATTAGAAATCTCTTACTTACTTGCAAGGTGGTAGAACAAGATCTGACATGGGAGGTATGCGTTGAATGTTTGGTTCCCAGCTAACTTTCATATGAGGCAACTATATAGTCCTCGGGAGAAGCAATGTGTATGCAATTGACTTCAAATAGAACTCTTGTCCAGAACGTCCATAGGCAGCAGTGACTTGAGTGTAAAAAAATCTTACTACTTGTATTTACAGATGCATTAAACAATTTAATCCAATAAAAGTAGCAATGAAATGTTTTGAGAGTTTGTAGAACCACATTCACATAAATTATAGCTATCTTATATGAATCAAAATATAGAAAACATAAATGTACTTACGCAGTGAGTATCAAAGACATGGTGTTTTCATCAGTTCCTCCATATATTTGGAATTTCCTAAGGTCACTGACATGCGCTTTGATGTATTTCCCAAATTTGATAGTCTGCACTATGGCTGGTGTGTCCAGTTTCAGGATTAGGTATTGTGAAGCAGGCCCGCTGTCCGTAAACCATCGCGAACTCGTGTTAAGGGGTTTATCTATCATTATATTTCTGGAATGAAAGTAAATCGAGAATTGTATATAATAATATACCAGAGTCAATAAGATGCTGCAAAAACATCCGTTTATTTAAAGATAAATTTAAAACATATTTACTAGAAAGTTACTGCATTTTTTTATAGAAACAAAAAAGCTGGCGTTCTTTAGGAGTTACCTGCAGAATCTGCAGAAAATTGAAAATATTCTAAAAATAGTTTCTAATAAAAAAAATTAAGATAAATAAAAACAAAAATAAACACGCGTGTTGCGAAATTTCCTTTGAAATTGATGTTTTTTTACAAGTGAAATGGGATGTACTAAAGCTTGAAATAACAACAGTTATAAATAAATAGCCGGGGCGTGTTACATGAATACTCCGACGAAATAATATTTGCAAAAATCGTACTTACTCAGGTACGAAGGTAGTGGTATAACTGGAACATTTGTGTATGGTGTAACCCAACTTAACAGTCTCATACTTCTCTTCCATTTCGATGTGTTAATATAAAAAATACCACACTTATTTTCAAATCACTAAAATAATAAAATACTATAACAATCCCATCCACTTCGATGACATTGACAGTCTGAAACGAACTGACATTGAAGTGACAATTGAGACAAATTTGACAACAGAATGTAAAATTTTGCATTCAAAAATAAATATTTTGTCGATATCGCATTTACATAGCATCCTCGTCATTCGCTTCGCCATTCATCGATTGGTTCCACGAGATATTCTTCTAGCTTTAAGCTGGCACAAGTCGTTTAATGTTTATACATTCCTAGTGTTTACACAAAAACACTAGTTTGGCTCGTTATTTAATTCCTTGAACTCGCGCTAAAAAGCACTCGTTAGGTAAGGTAAGGATTAGTAAACGAGCATTTACATATTCGTATGTTTGTAAGATTGGCATTTGCTTTGTTACTTTCGCTAATGTACAAATCTGTAAAATAAATTATTGATTTATCAACTGTTATAGATATATTTATAAAAATATATTTATATAATAACTCAATAATACCAAAGTATTTTTGTTATACTTTACGTTTTGTTTGTTTCTTAAGAAGGAAATATAACATCTCATTTTTTTTTGCGCAATAATATGCGCATGCGCATATTATTTGAAGGTAGTATATTTTGGATGTGAACATTTCTAGTCTGTAACAGAAACTTAATAGTTGAAGGCTGAACAGTACGCCCCGTATATATAATGTACTCTGTGAGTACGCCGAACAATGAATACAAGTATAATAGTTGTATGGTTCTTTTTCTGACAAATTGTACTCCAATATACATTCTTTTTGTATTTTTGATAAAACAAGTCGTGCATACACAGAACTCGTATTTCGTAATCGTACTTAATTATAATTTATCAAATTTATCGCAGTGTTTGCATCATTCTGTTCGAAAGGTTCATGTTGTCCTGACCTTTACAAAATATACAGAATTACTTGGATTGTGTGTTTCATAACTCAAACTTTATAACTGTGATATTAATATTGACTTTCTTATAATTATGAATTTATTATTTTATTTTATTCTAACGATACATGTATCTACGGTATATAATGTTCAAAGATTAATACCTCAGGAATGTGCCCGTTTAGAGACGTTAGATAATTTAATGTTAAATTCATTAAGCAAAGCTTCCATACCTGATTTAAATTTTAAAAGAAAAGGAGAAGCTGGTAAAGTTCTTGTAATTGGAGGTTCAGTGGAATATACCGGAGCACCGTATTTTGCAGCAATATCAGCTTTAAAGGTAAGTGAATCCAGTTATTGATCTTATAAGAAATATATAAGAAAATTTATTTTTAAGAATGATCAAAAATTAAAGAAATAAATGGTTCAGTTTATTTATTACGTATTAAAAACTAAACATTTGAAAGGAATTATTAATGAGGTGGTTATTCTATTTATTTACATTGATACAAGTGTTTATGTAGCTGGGTAATGTGTATGTAATAAACTGTTAATAATTTGACTCGCCTGTCTACCTATCAATGTAAACTATAGACTTAATAATTTTACTTAGTAGTAAATATTTTTTAAACTTCCAGGTTGGAGCAGATATCGTCCACGTAATAACAACTGAGGGTGCTGCACCAGTCATAAAGTCTTACAGTCCAGATCTTATCGTACATCCAATCCGTGACATACATTCTTTGTCTAAAATTAATGCTCTACTACCTAAAATGCACGTTATCGTGATTGGTCCAGGTTTGGGAAGAGAAACTGATGATATAAAATTGGTCCATGAAATCGTTGAAACTTGTAAAACGCTTAGGAAACCTCTTGTAATAGATGCTGACGGACTTTATGCAATATTCAGCAATATATCTGTTCTAAAAGATTATCCCAGCCCAGGAGCCATATTAACACCAAACCACGTCGAGGCCAAACGACTGAAGGAAGCCATGCCGAATGCTGACGATGATTGGTTTCATTACTGGGGAGATAACGTGTCTGTGTTAGAAAAAGGTGCTGTTGACCGATATCATTCAAATCTCACGAATCTCTCGTGGGAACTTTCTGAAGGTGGATCTGGAAGGCGTGCGGGTGGACAGGGTGACATTTTAGCTGGTTCATTAGGAACATTTTTCCATTGGGCAATCCAGTCGAATTTATGGGAAAATGATATCTCCATAAAACTAGCACAAAGTGTGGCAACGCACGCAGCAGCTAAACTTACAAGAACTTGTAACTTCAAAGCATATCAGAAACTGGGACGTAGCATGACAGCATCTGATATGATAAATGAAATACACTCTTCATTTGTGGAATTATTTGAGAAAAATGGAACATGAATTCATCAAATACTATGTAAAATAAATACTTGAATATGAGCCTATCCTGATGTCTTTTATTACAGACTATGTATATTAATTTAAATTTTTATATATAATTATAATGGCGGTCACGGATACGTTAAATTATAAGAATTACATTGAAAACATACATGTTTATTTATATGATAATCTGCTTCATCGGTAAAAAACATAGTACACACGCAGCGTTCAACTCATCGGCAGCCTGAACGGGTTTTTAATTTTATTGCGTCACCACCATTAACTACGTACTGTGGTGCAATGGTACTCTTCCTAATGCCTATAGCCTAATGGTTGAAAATCGGCCTCTCAATCGAGGCTCCGAGGTTCGAATCCCAGGTACGCCACTGATTTTTCCACCACTGATTCTTCTAAAGTTATGTGCGTATTAAAATTAAATTATCACTGCTTTACGGTGAAGGAAAACATCGTGAGGAAAACTGCACATCTGAGAGTTCTTCAGGAAAAAAAGAGTTCTCAAAGGTGTATGAAGTCTACCAATTCGCACTCGGGCAGCGCGGTGGACTATGGCCTAAAACTCTAAAAGAAGACCCGTGCCCAGCTGTGGGACAATAATGGGTTGACGACTACCAAATACGACGAAGGCTTTAGTATTTTATACCTTCATGTGTGAGTAGAAAAAGTAACAACTACGTATCCACTTTATAAAGCAACCTTGACCTTACGTATATATGTTTAAATAATACATACCTTGTTTCAAGTTACTTCGCTATCGTAAATCTGATTGATAATCGTAAGATTACTTGTGTAATTTTTAAATAATTGTTTTTTTTTTTGTCTTTTAATGCGTTAAGTCCAGGGCCGTAGCTAGGAGGGGGCATTGTGGGGCAATGCCCTATCTTGAATTACAATGCCCTACCTTAAAAATACCAAAAAGTAAAATGAAATATTATAATTAAATTAATTGTCCATAGTTAAATAAATTAAAATAAAAAATATTTTTAAAAACAAGCTTTTATTTCAGTGGCCTGAAAAGAAAAAAATAAACTTTGTAGTAGTCAAACCCATGATTTTGTTGCATTATACAATTTTATATCACATAAAAGCTTGTCAATAACCAACCAAATTTCAGCTCAATAGGACACTGAGAAGTGGGTTAAATTCAGCTTGCAAGATTTGACCCAAACATACATACAAACATTGCAAGTTAAATAAAAGCTTTTAAAATTAAATTAAATTAAATGCTGCCCTACCTCAAATTCGCCTTTTGCAGCAGCCCAGCAGCAGCAGCTTTAAGTCACTACTCAGGATAACTAAATAAGTGTAAATAATGTCCACATAGGTGGGTTATACTATACAATGGTATTAAGCTACGCTACCGATAGCGTCGATAAGTGCAGGAGACAACATAAAATTTTACTATGGTATAAAAATACAATATTAAGAAATAAACATTTCTACACTCATAGCCCCACTGTAGGATTTTCTCCTGTGTCGTGGGTGCCATGGAGACACAAAGAGGAATACACAAATACCCAGATCTAGAACAGAAATCTAAACTCGTCATTCACATTTTTGTCTGGCTGGGGATAGAACCCGGGACCCACTGCGTGTCAGTCCGGTATGGTGACCGCTCCGCCATGCGGATCGTCAATGGAAAATGACAACTATATTAATTTTAACCACACATTTGACACACTACACTATGCGTATACGATTGAAGTTAATTTAATTATCATATAGGCTATAAATGTAGAAAACCATTTGTTAACAACGAAGTCTAATTACTTCTGATTTTTATTAAAAGTACAGAGCAAAATTCTGTAACATGATACTGAATCATTGCTGTTTCAAAAAACCCGCTGTTTAACGAATATTAAATAAAAAGCTTCTAAAAACAACAGCTGGTCCAATATGGCAACATTGTGCTATAATTCACTTGTCAATCTCTCCTTAATATTTTTAGGGTACGTTCAGAGCCTTCCTTGGTCTTCACTCACATAGTGAATTTCATTTAATTTTATTTTAGTTTCCAAAGATTACAAAATAATATACTAAGTAATTCTATAAATGAAACTTATCCACAGTATTACTATTATCAATTTGTTGTAGTGTGTGGTAAATATTCTTTTTTTTATTGTATTTCTTTTTATTTTCTAATCTGTAGTATTTACTTTAAAATGACACGAGGTTTCCGAACGTATTCGCACATAATATTTTTCCCTATCAAAATAATTTCGCAGAGATTAAAATTGTTGTGTAGACTGTAGTTTGATGTAGTGCGATTATAAGATAAAATCTCCAATATCATGGAGGATGAAATCGACGAGTGTATCAGAAAAAAAACACAGTGGCAGCAGTTGCCATCGAATGTGAAAAAGGTAAACAATGTTTTTGTAGTTTACAAAAAATGTGTTATGATATTCGAAATATGTTGTTATTGGCATATAAGATAAACATACAACGTGCAATTATTATTGTTGGCATTATCATTTATTTTCCTTCGCATTATTTCTTGCACATTCTCTTTTATATTCTATGTAATGATAATTGGTGCATTTTTACAGCTGTTAGGTGACTCGCCAAAGGAATACGAGAGATACATCTTTGAGTTCAGTATTAAAAACCAATTGCGATTTCGAGGCAGTCTTGGTGAGCTATATTTTTATTAGTTATATCAATGTTGACCATAATATGTGCATACATGTCTACAAAGAAATATGACATGTCATAAAAAAGCGATAGATGAAGCAATGATTAAATTTGGTTATAATTATTATTCTGAATTTGATTTGTGGATAATAAATAGGTATAGTTTACAGATGTTAAAGTTGTTTTAAAGGATAGCGGAGTTACATACTTCAGATTCAGTTTAAAATCTGATGTATAGATAATTCTAATAAGAATCTTATTACTAATTTTGTCGAATGTAAAAATTATTTTTAAAAAAAGCATCAGATTGTATAGTGTGTATATAATTCCAGGCGATTATTCCGTAACTAATACAGATGTCAAAAAACTTTAAACGGATATCGAAAGCACTTCACCTAATGAGTAA
>DWNE01003050.1:0-17457 GCA_018249875.1 Cecropterus toxeus | reverse complement strand
ATCGCCCTAAAGATAAGCCGAAAGGATCGATGCTTTATAGGTTTTTATAGAAAAAATTGCAGGAACGCCATAGGAAAGAGTTTTTAGTGTAGTTTTTTTAAAGACGGAGCATAAAACAATGATTTACGACGCGAGAAAATACGGGAGCAGCTAGAGCTAATGTAACTTTATCACATATGCGTTGCTACTAAAATGATAAGCCACCAAACGCCCCTTTTCAACAAAATCCAAGAACTATATTACTCTAGAAGATGCTATGACGGACGTATCTCCTTGATGGATTGACACTGGTTTTACCTCTCAAAACGGTAATATTTCTTACCCTTTAGGTTATTTTAATTAAGTTTCAGATTTATGCCGAACCCATCTTCATGCTATTCCAAATCGGTACAGTCTCTTTCATCATTTATTAACTGAAGTATAAATTCAGTTTAACGAATTATGAATCAATTTGGGAATAAATTAAAAACCACGCAGGCGAAGTTGCTCACTCATTTTGTTATATTATTAAAACGTTTAAGTAAATAGCTAACGGCGGTGACGAAATATTAACCGGCATATTTAACTTGTTAAATTTTAAAATCAAATAATAAATAACGAAGTATAAATAATTTGTTAGGCACTGCTGTGAAAACTCAGCCTTAAGGGATCGCAAAGCATCTGTGGCGAACTTTAATAAGGACGACTCCGATCTTGTCTGGTATTCATTTCTAGATGTCTATTACTGTAGTGGCCACCCATTATAAAGTGGCCTTCATGCTAATTTGATACTTCCATATTTTAAAAATAAAAAGCCATGCGGTTGTAAGTACATTGTTGGTGATTTTATTTTCCCCTCCTATAACTATTACAATAAAAAAATCATATGAATGATAACCTTGAATAATAAATTTTGATAAGTGAACTGGATGTCCGCTTACTTCTATATTATAAAAGAAACTTCTAGTAAAATTTTCTGATAGTTTCGCGTTTTTCTATCGTCTATCGTTTCTCGTTTTGGAAACGAAAAACGAAGTGACACCATGACGAATTGCCTCTAAACCGTAGTAGACAATCGGTCGCGTGATATTTACATCGGGAGCGTGAGCAGAAGTTATCTCGCTGAGTTTATTTTAAGCTGACCGTCTCTTGCCTACCAGAACAAACAAAGCTCTTTAAACGACGTCGAAAAAGGAGGAAGTTTTTTTTTTAATAAATAAATGAAGTAGCAAAAGATCGAGCAGTCCACCTGATGGTAAGTGGTTACTGGCGCCCATAGACATAAGCGACTTCATATATAACTGGGGTTCTATCTGAAATCGATACCATATACGCATCACAGATGCGTTGCCACTCCTGAGTACTATGATGGTCGTCTAATAAAGAAGTGAGCCGGGGACCACACCCTTCCACCGAAACGCAAGAACAGCTTCATGCTAGAAATAGGTGTGGTGATGATTCTCAATTCGACTACATTTTTATTCTTATGTTTTATGACTCGATACTTTTGACTGGGTGGACCGCTTTTGACATTGTTTTTTTAATTGAAACCTGGTGCTTTCTGTTTGGTCTTAGACTGAAGCAGCAAACGAACATGCTGTCCACCTGATGCTATGTGGTTACTATCCCCATGGACATCCATAAGCATCTTCATAGATCAGGGGTTCTATCTTCAGTCGATCACAGATGCGTTGCTACTCCCAGGTATAAGATGGTCGCGTCATATACAAGTGAGCGGTCAACCTGCTGTCAAACTGCTCGCCGAATATTTAGTAGGAAATGAAGCAAAATGAAGCAATTATACCGCTAGCCGGTCGCTCAAGCAACAAATTTGTACCTCCTGAGGTCTAGCGGCCTATGTAACTGTTCACTAGTTTACGCGACTGGATTGAAATAGAGCCTAGCTTTGGCAACTACCGCCCATGTAACCAATGTGCAGTCAGGCTAAATTTTAAAAGATTTCTGACTCTTTCTTGCAGTAAATCTATGTAGCATAAAATGTTAGTTATGTTCCGGGAAAATTGTCAATATACTCTTATAACTCTTATTAGCGGTGACTGTTCCCGAGTTAAATGGAATTATGGAAGGCTACAACCTATTTTATACTACACTATTAAAACACAAGTTTCTCTTCACTCTTAGATCTGCAATATATTCCATCTCCTTTACCACTGGAGCTCCAATACAGATTATTGTAGAAGGATGCAAAAAGGTATCCAACTAGTGTTAAACAAAATTTATGGTCTCCAGCTTATCGATCACTGTCTAATGATAACATCGCGAAGTCTTAACATGTCTTCCGAAGGACGGAAACATGTATGACATTAATTTACTAGCTGTCACCGATACATCTTTTGGCCGGCTGACGTAACTCTGCCTAACTTTATAGATGTCTTATAATCTATGCTATGTAGAAGAACAAATTCGTGGCCAAGTAGCGTTGGACGTTAGTAACCGAACTTTATGGTTTCCGTCAAGGTTTAATGATATTTACAATTATAATCATTTGAGTCGGGACCTTAACGAGACATCTGAAGTAGGAAACAATGCAACACATTTAGTCACTGGCTGTCACTAACTGGTGTGCGCGGTAGTATGAATTAATTATGTTTATTCAAAACAAACACTCTTATTCCAATAAGCTTAGCATTGCAAGGTATGAATGAAAACGTAAACAGTTAACGTTAAATAATACGATAAACATCACGTTCTTGATGGTGCATATACCTTCAATGTATATACGTCCTCAACCCTATATTGTCTCGCTGCTGGGCTCAGTACCATAAGTACGAGTTTGTCTTGTTTTTTCCAGACAAGATCGAGTCTTGTTTCTGCCCATACATCAACGTGCAGCGCCCCTAGCGGCTTGTTTCGGAACTAAAATTTACAGAGGGCATTTTTGGCAGAAACAAGACTCAATCTTGTCTGGAAAAAACAAGACAAACTCGTACTAATGGTACAGGTCTTCTCTCCGAATGAAAGCTCAAGCCGTAGTACACCGCGCTGGCCAAGTGCGAATTGGTGGACTTCACACATCTTTAAGAACTTTTTTTAAGAACTTTCAGGTGTGCAAGTTTCCTCACGATATATTATTTCACCCTTAAGCAGTGGTCATTAATTTTTAATATATAATTATCAATGTATATTGCAACTTATGTATATTTAAACGTTATTTGTTATGAGGAAACTAAAATAAACTCGTAGTAGGAACACTGAGTGACGAACGGAAGTTAGCGTAAAGTACTCTTAAGTTTGTAGATCTATAATCTACACAAGCCATGGCTCTTCATCCGTCGACACATTGCGGAATAGACTATATTCAAATGAACTCTGCTTTTCGTAAAGTTCTGTCAAGTTAATTGGGTTCGTAATTGACTAATAAATTTATTTTCAAAGATAATGGCTTTGAAGTTTGGGTCGCTCTTCTACCATGAAATCAGGTTTTCGTGTTTCAATTATAGATTTAATTTCATCTCTTTTTAAAGTTGTAGTAAACTAATGGCGATTAAATAATACCTTTTATCTATGACTATAGGTTAAAAGGAAAATTATATTTCGATTTCATGCCTATTCACAATAAATAATAATGAAACTAAAACATTCTGTCTTTTCTGCTAGTAAAACAATGTAACTATACACTTTCTTCTTGTCAAAACTAAATATTCTAATTTTGTATAAATTGCCTATAAAATTGTACAAAATATAGTTATATGTATAAATGCATATAACTATATTATTATGTACATATTATGTTTATTTTTAAAGTTAACAGTAGATATGTATTACAGGAATAACTCTTTTACGTTTTCAATAAAATATAACAATAAATAACATTGATTTCACTTTATATTTAATTTGCTTTTAATTATTATAAAAAAACGGAACCTAAACAGGAGTATTTCTTCATAATTTAAATATTTATAAACCGGAAATCGAAGGCAGAAGATTTTGCATGGAGGACTGAGTGCGAGTATGTTATGTATGCACATATTTTCTCCTTCCAAATGTTGACATTATCCCACTTCTGAACTATAAATAAAAGTAACGTATTGTAATTCCTGGGCTTTTATTTATTTCATAACCTTTTATAAACTTTTTCTACATTTTTCCCTCCATAAAATGACAAGTATCAAACATCCCAAAGTTTTCATTTGACATAGACATGTGTCAACTTTTTTAAAACATCCCATACAATATTCTATGCATTCTTATCATAATGCCATTATAATTTATATATTTATTTTATTATTATATGTATATATTATTTAATATTATTGCTAAATTAGCCAGAAATATTATAAAGATAACACAAATATAAATCATGGTCGCTTCCATCGAGCCATATGATCCAAATAACTACTCATATGTGATCCGGTAATCTACTCATCTCATTAAGTCCAATTTACGTAGAGGCTCGGCGTTCCTGCGCTAAACGGCTTAGTGTCTCGTGCATCGAATTAGTTAGTAATTATTAAGTCATTTTCTGCTTAATAAAACAGTGATTAACGCTGATTTGTTCTAGCTTTAAGAGCGTTGTAAGTAGTCGGCACTTACCATGAGCTTAACATGCTCGTTTGGGCCACGTGTAGATATTATGCACTGTCATTAATTGGAGGAAAGCAGTACAATTACGCAAAATAACTATTCAAAGACACAAGGAAACAAAAATACTCTTGTATTACTTTACAAGGCATAA
Organism: Cecropterus toxeus; assembly: GCA_018249875.1. Lineage (NCBI taxonomy): Eukaryota > Metazoa > Arthropoda > Insecta > Lepidoptera > Hesperiidae > Cecropterus > Cecropterus toxeus. The sequence continues at coordinate 12,782 of DWNE01003050.1, read as the reverse complement.
CAGGTGTACTGATGACCTGAAGAAGACGGCGGTCTACCGCTGGATTCAGATGGCACAGGACCGGTTGGAGTGGCGCAGATTAGAGGAGGCCTATGACCAGCAGTGGACTTAACGGGCTGATGGATGGATGGATGAAGGTATAACAATGATGGTCGATGGTAGAAAGAGTATAGTTCGACCAGGTAGTTACCAAGGTCACGTCTATTTCTAATGTGAAACAATTCTTGGGTTTCCATGGAAGTGGATGTTGTTGCCAGCTCACTTTCATATGAAGCTTCCATCTAAGACTTCGGACGTAGCAAAGTATCTATGATTGGCTTCAGATAGAGCCCGTGTTCTGTATAAAGTTCCTTATAGATATCCTTGGGCGGCAGTGTCGAAAGTGAAGTAAATGTTTTCGTATCTTACTTAAAAAACTATTAACAGTGTATTCAAGATGTCGTATAAATGTACCTTTTTTGGGAAATTGCGAGGAAATTTCTATACGTTTTGTTTGATAAATTTCAACGAAAGATAAAAGATTATTCTTACAGCCTTGTTAATTATAGGCTGTAATGACTCAAGTGAGATAAAAAGATGCCTAAGATCAACTACATCTAAGGGGACATCCGTAATTTACGCCACACGATAGAGAGGTGTATTAAGTTTCATAACATCACATTTCAAATATGTGTAATCTCATTTAAAATTTGAGAAATGCTGTTTTAAATTAGTAATTTCTGTTTAAATTTGCAAATATGTTAAGAACGGGAGGAAGGGACAAGTAAGACAAGTAGTTTAATCAGTTTTCCTATATTTAAAATCGTTCTAAAAAAAAACTCATGACTTTTAATGGTCACGATTATTCGGCGAGTAACTTGGTGAATAGTTCGGCGATAATCTAAATGAGTCCTATAAATACAAAATTGTACGCAAGGCAAATATGTTAACCGAATGATATAAATACAATTTTACAAATGAGAAAATGCAAATTAAAATGAATTCGGTATTAATTTAAAGCAAAATACATTGACATAATTGCATCAGTGAATTGCGTGGCTAATTCCACGTTAGCAGAAATGAGAATAATCATAGAGCGTAAATCCCGCTTAACATTTTATAACAGCTGACCTATTTTCGACGAATTACCCGACTGCGTCAGAGAAAGGGTAATGTTTTTCGAGCGTATGTATGTATGTATTTTTGTATGTATATCCATTTCTTTGCGCTGCGACCGAAACATCTTGACAGAAAAAAGAAGGGAGATAAAAGGAGAAGGTACGACTTTTTTATAACGACAATATGAGATATATCAAATGCAAGCTAACGTATGGATCATCTAAAAATATATATAATCGAATACTTTTACGCGACTACTTCGACGAGAACTCATATAAAGCGTTCAATTTAATATTTCAATATGAACAACAAAATCGTTTTTAGCGGTTTTTGTCTTAATGTTTTAACAATGTTACTTATTTAATATGCATCTTTTTTATAAGTTTTTAATAATACACGCTTTCTACACTCATAGCCCCACACTAGGATTTTGTCCTGTGTCGCGGGTGCCATGGACACACAAAGACGAAAGCACAAACACCCACACCTAGAACCGAAATCTAAAATCATCATTCATATTTCTGTCTGGCCGGGAATCGAACCCGGGACCCACTGCGCGTCAGACCGGTATGATGACCGCTCGGCCACGCGGGTCGTCATTTCATCTATGACATCAACAATTAACGATATTTTGCCTTTATAACACCATCGTATTTTATGGCGTCAAAATTACATAATAATTTTATTAACATTTTATTATTCTAATAAAAACTTTATTTTATGACACCTATGTAGTAAGAATCTTCGTAGTTCGATTTCGGCGCGTCGTATCTACCTTCCTTATAGCAGTGGTGACCATTGCTTAATTCTGGTCTCGAGGATTTTGCAACGAAGGTGTCCATCGCCTCGCCTCGGATAAGTACACACTTATCCGAGGCGTTTCATTATTCCTCGGGTATTTGCTATACTCTGTGGTCTCAGGTTATATTATGCATCCATGCATTCGTACATACTTCTTTTTTAGATTGAAGTATTAAACGAACATGCAGTCCATCTGTTTGTAAGTGGTTACGCCACCCATGTAAGCGCATGTATACAGAAAAGGGGTTCTATCTAAAGTCTATCACTGATGCACTGCTACTCACGAGGACCGCCTCATACATATAAGTTAGCCGGCAACCACATGCTTCTAGCGAAAAGCAAGAACTGCTTTACACTAGAAATAGGTGTGGCGGTGATACCGTCCCGGTCAAAATAGACTAATTGTACCTCCTACCTGTAAAATGCTTCTATAATATATACTTATAAAAATATTTGAATGTATTTTATTCACAAACGCGTCTATAATCCATTTACATACGGTGGTACCTTCCCGGTCGAAATACCGGTCCTACCTCCTGCTAAATGCTTCTATAATATCTAAAAAATATTTGATTGTATTTTATTCACAAACGCATCGATAATCCATTTACATATACATAAGAATACTCATTCTCAGATATTTTACGGATACGTCACATACACACACAATCATATATCAATATTTCAAACGTAATCTTAAATTCTAGAAACTAGCCATAATGACACAGCGATTACGGGAAAATAAACGTTGTAACGTAATTGTAAATGTCAAGCATAAGTTTAGCTACATTCGTAGCACGCGACGTCTATACAAACATATTATGGGTGTTTCCGGTATAGGACAGGGTTTCTCAAAGTATACTGTCCTAAGTATGGATAATGTTGCAATAGTTAATCATTGGGGACGTGCAAACTAAAGGTGAATTGGGATGAGAACAGTGTTGGGGTAAACCGTATTTATAAATATGCAGGTTGATTGTAAATCGAACACTTGGCCTCACTTTTTAAAAATTGGCACTATCGTATAACCATATTTAGTGTATACGCTATTCTCAATTATATTGTCTAATGGTAACTGTTTAAGTAACTCAGTTCAAAGTTCAGACAAAGTAAATCAATTACTGAGGAACAACTTAATTTATATCTCTTTGTAACTTCTTTTCTTCTATTTTAATAGTATTTTATTTTGGTTTTCTCTAGCTTCATTTTGTAAAGGAGGTCATAATTATTTTAACAATGTTATAGGGGTACATGAACAAAAAGTTTGACAAATACTGGTACACAGTGAAGAGGCTTCCACTGAAAGTGCAACGACGGTGGAAGTTACGTCATCGCAAAGTAATTGATTCGATGATCATCCAACATAAACAGTGTCATAACACCGAAGTGTCAGGTAAATTAGAAGACCGTGTTTTGTAAATATCGGATGATGGTCGGAAAAATCTACCGCATAGCATTACATGACAACAAACAAATTTGGGATAAAATTTCATATTGTAAATAAGTTACATTTATATTGTAGTTGCGTTTAAGGGATAATACTATTTTATTTATAAGTATCTTATAGCTTGATACTCCATTTTCTCTATATTTATACCCTTTTAAATAAAAAAAAGAATTTTGAAAATCGGTCCAGAAATGGCGGAGAAATCAGTGAACATACATAAAAAAACTACATACAGTCGTACATAGAACCACCTCCTTTTCGAAATCTGTTCAAAACTAAAATTATAAGCATGTTCATGTAGTAAAGTGATCCATCCAAAAACCAAATCTACGAACCTTACGCAAATCACGCACTATACTATATTCTAGAACGAATTACAACATCGACAACCGAAACGTTACAGTGCGTTTGACCTTGTCCAAAACCGCCTGGATTTGGGCCGCATAAGGCACCTATGCAATCGTAATATATTACGAGTTTGCCCATGTAACAGGCGCATGGCAAGAACATCGGCAAATGCTGAGACCAAAACCATCCTGGCTTCAAATAAAATAGTGGCCAAGAGCCGGTAAATAGGGTCACAGTAACAGTAACAGTGTTCTATGACTCGGCTTGCCCGCATTTAGGTAATTCAGCCAGTTGAAAGGAAAAGATGTCTCCCTCCATTCTATATTATACGTTTTTAGGTTCACCAATAATTCAATAAAGTTGTACCATCAATTAAGGTCAATGGAAACGAAAAGAATCCCAAACATTACAACACGCTCAATCAGACCTACACAATCAATAGACGTCGCCAAAAACCAAACGGACGAACCTTGCGCAAAACACGCACCGAACTAATTACAACACCGGCAACCGAAGCGTGTCGGAGTAAACACCCTCCAAAAACGCCCGGGCCACATAAGGCACCTCGTAACACATATTACGATTTACCCGGCGTGGGGCGGTTACCGCATCGGCGCGGGCGCAACACCAGTCAACCACGCGGAGTCGAACCGCGCAGCCGCGATACTTGAAATATATCCGGAATATTCTATCAGTCAGTATTTACGTGTTTCGTATAATCGACTTACTAAACGATCGTTTATTTTTTGTGACACTTTTTTTGAGCAATTATTTTTTTACTTAAAACTTGTGACATTTGAATTTGCCATCGTTTCTGAAGTTGTCAAATGATCTATAAACATCTTAAAAACAAGAAAAAAAAATCTTATTAAATTTCAAACTTAAACTATTTCTGTGACTCAACAGATTAAATATAATAATTAAACTTTTAAATTATGAACATTGCCTAAACGCCGCGAACCACAATATTTGACAGTCAAATTTCTGATCGCAAACAATCCATTTTCCGCGTTTGTAAGCGCCGGTAATATAGCTATTACCTATCCAGTACAGGCTTCTGTAATTGCTTTGTGGTGTAATGTTGTCTTACCTAATAAAACGTAACTAATACTAAACGTTATGTAAATTCTGGACACGCGGATACAATATGTAGAGTGGTATTTGACACTGTAAATTAATTTATCAGTCTCCACTATGACATAATTATTATTTTAATTGGATTTGGATATGTCGTTTCGTTCGAGCCAAAAAATAATAAGTGTAAAGTGTAATAATAATTTTATAAGTTTTTTAAATCACTTTCAATCGTATCATAAAAAATTGTCATCCAAAAAATCGTTAATTAAAATATTGAAAGAATACTTCTTTGAAATCAATCTAACCGTCGTAATTCTCAAACCTAAACTTATTATCTTACGAGCTGTGCCACGCTGTGATACCCGCGATTATTAGAGAACAATTTATTAAAAACAAACGAACAGTGTGATGTTATATAGCCTAAAGCCTTCCACGATAAATTTACTATTTAACACAAAAATATTTTTTCAACTCAAACCAGTAGTTCCTGAGATTAACGCGTTCAACCAAACAAACTCTAATACTTTATAATATTAGTATAGATAGTACAGATTCCCGCGGCTCTGTCCGGTTCGTTCACCACGCTAATTAGTATCCTTTGTGCTAATCCAGTTCATAAGCTATATATGTACCAGTAGTTTTTATGCGAAATAGTGACAAACAATTCTAACAAACTTTCGACTTATTAATTAGTATTATTACAAGAAGTTGATTACTAAATGTCATATTATGTACTTTTAAAGTCAATCAAAAGTCACACTAAAAAAACTAAACATATTCTAATATTACCTTCTAAATGTCCTCTAACGATGAAGGTCAATCAATCTAAGGTCGATATATTCCAATCTAATTACATTACATAATTATTTCCTGTCCTTTTAAAACCAAATACAATCAAAGGCAAATCTATTAAAGGTATAAACAACTATAAATCTTTAGGAACAAAGTAAACGGTTGAAACGCGTTCACTTTCAATTTACATCTGAATGACAGTCATTAGCCTAATAATAGTTTTCTTTTGATCATCTAGCAAGCAGAACTTCAAGCCTCAGGGTCAAAGTGCAACGATACCGAGAAAGATCGTGAGAAGATACAACAATACGACAACCGTCATAACCTATTACATTTGACGCATAGCTTTCGAACTGACATAATATTTCAAGTGTAGTGTAATTTACTGTGTCGTTAGTGAGTGCTTGTAATGAATAAAGAATTCTAATTAGAAAGGATCTTTTGTCCAAGTTGTGTTTGCGTCCGGGCGAGATAGCGTCAGAGGCGATTGTATGAGCGGTGTCGATAGAATCATCAGAAATGAATGTAAGTATTGTAACTCATTTATAAAGATTAACGTTGCAGCACGGTGGTGCTGTTAGGCAAACATTTAAATTCCGCGTACTGTCACAATCGCTTTATCTTCTACCTGTCCGTGCTAAGATCGCCAGTCAAAGGAATGCGCTTCCCCCTTCACATCCAACTACCGCACGTCTCAGTCGCCCTAAAATGTGCTAAAAGTATCGAAGGCAACGTAATCGCCATAAACGCGTGAAATTATTACTTACGCTGCAACTTAATATCGCTCAGTTTTCGCGGTATTTGTTTGTTTTATTTTCCGTATTAGAACTATGGGTAAAGACTTTACTAAGTGATTGTCGTTATATGGAGTTAAAGTTTGACGTTATTTTAATATGAAAAAAGATAACCTGTTCATTCATTATACCGTAAAATTGAAAGAAGTATTTAATTTCATTGATTTTATAATAAAAAAAATGTATCTAATCCGTAACAACAAATAAATATATATTTTTCAAACTTATTTTTTTTTGCTGACGCTACTACGTGAATGACGTCACATCGACAGGGGCAAGCTTAGCGCGAACGGGTACTACGTACAAACATACGTATTACCGTCTTTCATTACCCTCTAACGCAGTCGGGTAAAACTAGCGTATAATGTCTAAATGTCTAGCTACGTCTAAACATGCTAAGCGCAAGAAAATATTGATGAAAATGTACCCGGCATTGCTAGCTTTTAGACCCCTACATCCCCAAGGAGACGGTGCGTTCAGGAACTGTAATGTTGACAAATGAGAGTTTGGGCGTAGCCAAAGTCATTACGTTTATAATAAAATAAATACAGTATTCCATTTATTCTATTTAAAAATGAAGGATTGTGTTTTGTAAAAAATAAATATTTTAAATTAAAACTTTAAATAAATACAGTATTCTATTTAAAAATGAAGGATTGTATTTTGTAAAAATTGAATATTTTAAATGGCAACTTATGTTTATGCAGGGTAAAAGCAAGTATGTGGGCAAATCGATAATTATAAGGAATAACTAAAAATGCTGAAAGGGTTACAAAAAGTAATAATCTGTATAGATACATTTTTATATTATTTCCTTATCCATCAACAGCACGGGTTTATATTGAAATGAAAAACATCCCATGCTGTAATAATATTTGTAAAAGACTTGTGCAATAACCAAAAGTTGTAACATTTCTGACCTGATACATAAATATATAAAGATTTATTTTATAACGCACTCTTATTTGTTCTTTGTGATCATTGAATAACTATTTAAACGATATGGTTACGCCCAATTTTTCATCTACTCTCAATTAATTTGAGTACAATCATGCAATATTAGATCAAGAATATTTTAATCGAAAAAAATACCATTGCGACACATTAAAAAAGATTCACATTAAAGAAGTATGAAACTGACCAAATATGTTTAATACAAATATGTTTAATAAAATTGAGGAGCATTAATGAAATTCAGTTTTAAACATGTTTCAAACAACGTTACATGAACGAGAATTTATTTACAAATAATACCTAATATTGTGTGATTTTATATTATTGGATGCACAACCTCTGGTTGTCTTGATATGCGAAGCTTATGTCGTAGTTATATGGAATTCATTGTTGATGTTGCAGAGTGAGTGATCAATAAATAAATGTAATGCCCGGAACATAATTATTTTAAATACACATTATTCTAAATAGATATAATATTCTTTAAACCGAAATAAAAAGTACACAGACAGTTCAGCAAAATGTTTAGCAGGAAAAAATCCATTTAAGGAATAGTAGGCAAAAAATGAACATGCATATATTTTTAGTATGTTCATTTATGACACATCAGAAAATCCGTAGAAGAACGAAAGATCATTAAAAATGAATATGATTTTGAAACAATTTCTTGAATGCTCTTAAAACACACCAAATCATATGTTGTTAAATCAAATAGGAAAAGCATACAAACACGTGCACAAAAACACCAGACGCACACGCTCATACACACACACACACAAACATACACATGCGCGCGAGCGCGCGCGCACACTCATCCACCCACACACACAAACGCACCCACTCACACACATACAAACACACCCACCTACACACGCAAATACACACACACACCCACGTGCACACTTTCTCTGTCTCTCTCTCTGTCAATCACACATTGTCAATTCCGGGCATTAAACTAAATTATCATCAGTTTAATTAAATTTATTAATCACTTACTCCAGAACGCATGTTCCTGTGATAAAACGTGTTGATAATATTTCAGAGACGGTGGAATTCAACCGCAACCTCAAATATATAAATGAAAACCTGTCAAGTGAGTTGCAAACGTCTCTAAAGAAGATCATCAGTGGTATATACGAGGAACAGAATGGTAAGTTTGAAGTAGATATATGAAAGGAAGAAAATTGGGTATTAGGTTCAATATAACATAGTTAGAGTTACACAAGAGAAAAATAACATATAACTAATTTATTGTTCACTTCTTACGTATATGATGACTTACACTCCATTAATAAAAAGACGCTTTCTACACTCATAGCCACTAGGATTTTCTCCTGTGTCGTGGGACCATGGACACATAAAGACGAATACACAAACACCAAGATCCAGGACAGAATATAAACTCATCATTCAGATGTCTGTCTGGCCGGGGATCGAACCCGGGACCCACTGCGCGTCAAACTTTTATGGCGACCGCTCCGTCACGCGGGTCGTCTATCCGCCACATCGCCCAAAAGGTCTCCAATCATCTCGTTCAAGTTTTACGTAACGCAATTCTTGCTATGCTTTTCCCTGCACCCTCCTCCCCCTCCTTGAACGTTCGTAACACTGAAATGGCCATTTTTTTCACTTTAAAACTTGTAGTGTAAATAAGTTTTATACTTAAATTTATAAAGAACACCGTTACGTCAAAGGTTACTATTATTATTTTTGTTACGCAATGCTTTATTCAAAGCACTTTCCATCCTGTGACGCATCGTAACGTTAACCCCCTTCCCCCCTCCTATTTTGCGTTCCGGAAAACTTGACTCAGTCTTTATCTTTTGGGTACAGAAGTCATTTATGAATATCAGTTCATATTTAATATTAATAACGCATTGTTTTTTTTTGCAGAAAATCTAATAAGACCAGAGAAAGGTGACAATGACGACAGGATACTGAGATCTCGTCAAGCAATCAAGGACAAAGCAATGAAGCGGGATGTTGACCCTGTGAAACATCTCATGAACACCGAGGAAAGGTATCCAATGTATTCACACTACTAGTCGACCAAGCTAACTAGACGAATGTCAAACGTGACGTCACTCGCAAGTACTGATGACAAAAAAAAATATTTTATGTGAAAAGTTGTTTTCAATGTAATGTAAATTTTAATAAATTTCTGTCTTAATAATTTATACTTAACGTTTAACGTTAACAATGTTTTTTTTACATATTTAGGTTATCATTGTAACAGAAACTAATGAGTACAACAAATTATTTTTGCTTATTTATTTAATCATAATAGATTAGGGAGTTTAGGTGCGAACGGTACTAGGTCGAGAGCGGGGCATGAGACGGGACCGGGGCATGAGACGGGACCGGGGAGGGAGACCGCATTCCTCCCGTTCGTCTAGTTAGCTTGGTGGACTAGTATCAAATCATGTGTAAGCATCGAAAATTTAACAACAGATGTCGTTGTACGTATTATGAATCGCGATATCGAAGTTTTCATAACATGTTGTATTAATTTACCTATGCCATAAAAAACATCCTGTAAAAAAATACAAGTCTCGCAGCTCAGTTTTTCTCCGGTAAAAAGTTGTGAGATACATGTAAAACCAAGCCGGTCAATTTATTTAGTCATTATCTATTTAGTTTAACGGACCTTCTGTCTTAAGTTATTACTTAAGTAGTTATATGTCAATATTAAAAATTTACGTTTTAAAGAAATAGATCGACTTGGCCATATGGCCTATATGATGCTGGTTACAGACCTCAATGGGCGGCTGAGTCTACTTAATATTCACCAGGTGGTAGACCCAATGTAGTTCGACCGGGTTATGTAAGAAGTACCACCGTCACATCTATTTCTAGCGTGAAATAGTTAGTTGGTAGGGTGCCTCACTTACATATGTATCAGGCGACCGTCTTAGTCCGCTAAAGTAACAACGCATCAGTGATAGGCTTCAGATAGAACCCCGATTCTATATAAAGTTGCTTACAGATGTCCATGAGTGGCAAAGACTAATTACCATCTGATGGACTGCAAGCTCGTTTGCTACTTGAAATTTATAAAAAAATATATATTTATGATTTGTTTGTAACACTCAAATATTCTCAAATAATAAAGTCACAAAAATACCTTTCTATTCTATTCACACAGACATTTTTATTTGTTTCAGGAAAAAAAGATTTGCGAAAAATGCTAAACCAAAACAAGTCTCCGCCAAAGCGAAAGCAAATGAAAAGAAGCCAAAGAAACTAATAACTAATGAACTTGTCAGAAAGCGAAGGATTCCCATCAGCCCACGAGCGGTCAAGCGGAGTCGCACCGACACGGATTGTAAGGATTCGAGTTCAGAATCCGATATATCTGATGACGAAGACGATGATCTTGACGAAGCCACTGATAGTGATGATGACAGTGATAGCAGCGATGATGATAATGATGATACACATGATAAGGAAATAGACGATAATACTAATCGTAAAACTGCTGTATTACAAAAACTCAAGACAGCCAGCAAAATTGAAGCAACAGTAAATTCAGAGGAAGATAAAACTCCCGATGATGTTGAAACAGTTGACAAAGAAAACGAACAAGAGTTGGACATTGAAATAGATACATTACCAGTATTTATAAGGACCGAGGATCAAGGAAAAATGTACGAGATCGAAATCATCGACTCGATGAAGGATGGAGAGGCAGAACCTCCACCGGTTCCATCTCCAGGGAGGTCGCATGAAAAAGAGCTAAACGCCCTTAAGAAGATCAGCTTAATGCCAGGCTTGTCTATCATGAAGATTAATACACCAAAAGAAACAATGGAACCCAAAACTAACAAAGTCGTTGAAAATGAAAGCACGGTTGACGATTTGGCAAATATAACAGAGGTTCAAGAGGATAGTCTGAACAGTTTCCAAGACGACGACTTATTCAAAAGGCCACATGATTGGCCAGGTTTACGGCGATTGGAGAAGAGGAATATGAAACGGGTGCATCTCCAGTCCAAGTTCAAGAAGCTAGGTATGCTGCCCGTCGCCAACTTTGAGCCCACTGAGCAACTGGAAATGGTGACTGAACAGGATGCAGAACCAATGGCGTCAGTGAGCAATCTTGACTTGGATGTTATAGAAGACTAAAGTTGTAACGTGATGAGAATAAACATTTTGTTTTTTAGTTTTTTTTTTTTTTACGTTATAGACCTTCATAAATATAGGCTTTCAAAATTTTAAGACATCTTTAATTGGATTTCCTATTAAATACAAATGGACAATGCATTCTCAAAAACAGACATTTTTTCTAAAATGTCAGAGTAGCTGGGAACCAAATTGGAACCAGGTCGGACAGGAAGTTATGATTATATACCTTCAAAATAAAATTTTAAGATTTTAAAATTGGTTTTTGTATTTTTGGCAAAACAAAAAAACGATAATATCTAACCAAAAAAAAAAAATCTAACTTGACGACCAAAGAAAAAATAAAAACGACAATATCAAACTTGACGACGAAAAAAACCGACAATAAGATACTTGGCGACGACCAAAAAAAAAAACGACAATATGAAACTTGATGACCAAAAAAACAAGGTTGCCAATCTTTTTTTGTCGCCCCTCAAAATGTGCCGCCCGGGGCGGACCGCCCCTTCGCCCCGACCCCCCACGCTTCGCAACTGCCTAAATGGCATTGATATCTTTTTTTTTGCATTGATATTTATTTTTTGTCAGATTTATTATTGTCAAGTAGTAAATGATATATTCTTACTTTGTATTGATGTTTTATTTTGTAATAACATACAATGTGTTTAGGACCGTCTCACATGATCTGTTTAAATTCTCCCAAGAGCCAAATTACCTAACTAAACTTGGATGAAATAAAAAAACGTAAAGAAAAACATAATATTATTAGCTCATTGGGTGTACATGGAACGTTTAATTATTATGTCATACATAATTATATTACAAAATAAATTACTTTTAATGCAATTAAAACAATTATTATAAATAAACGTGAAACATTAAACACAAGTAAAAAATGTGCTCTCAGTAATTATTGCTTCTGTTCCATTATACTACTTAAAAACAATCTACATACTATACTACGATATTAGACCATACAAAAAATACGTCAAAAAACTATACTATCACAATTTACAACAAACGTTAATAAGTAAATAACTATTCATTCCTCTCCCGTATTCCCGCTATTCGATAACAGATGCCGCCACATTTATCTTGGATCATGCTATAAAAGTTTTTTTAAGTATTAAGGGAGATCTCCCGCCACGCTAGGCGATTACGTCTGTGCTGCGGCCGTGCTCGAACAGTCTGTGTTCGGAACTTGTATATATGCCAGGTGGTAGAACCAATGTAGTTCGACCAGAGAAGTACCACCGCCACACCTATTCTTAGCGTGAAGCAGTTCTTACGTTTCGGTGGAAGGGTGTGGTTGCCGGTTCACTTTTATATGAGGCGACCATCTCAGTCCT
>DWNE01003049.1:0-17460 GCA_018249875.1 Cecropterus toxeus | reverse complement strand
GGTACCGCTACAGCTTCCTAAAAGTCGACAGAAAATGTCTTCACATATTCTGTCGAGTTTTGGGAAGCTGTAGCTTTAGGTCTAATTAGTCTTTGACACCGGTGTCTTTATCATTTGACGACCAACAAAAAAAATACAAATTGTGAACTCCCATTTTTGACACGCCAAAGTATACCCCGACCGATACAGAAATCGACCATTGATGCGACTCCTATGGAAAAATTTGGAACGCCTCGTATGTCTTTCTTACCATAGCCGTCTAACCAGAACCCAACATCTGTTTAAGTTATTGTTATTAGACAGAAATGAGCGTTACGGTGGTATCCCTGGCGTCGATTCATAAAGAGTTCTAAAACTTTCAACATTGTTTATTTAAAATTATTATTTATATTTAAACATTACATTAGTTCACTCAAAAGTATGTTTTCACATTTTCATAAGCTTTAGGAAACGTATCCTCTTAGGAAAGTACATATACCGGAGAGTTTATGTTTGTAAACTTTAATATATTCCCGAACGTAACTCTCCGTTTTATAAAAGCTTTTTTGTGAATCAACCTACAAGATCTGATATAAAATAAGTTTGCTTCAAAATCCAATAAGTTAAAAAAGATTCTTTAAAATTATTTTAGGCGCAAAAATACAACAAGTGTAACTACATCTTTCTATTAACTTCAATTCCAAAACGAATCGGCCTACTAGTCCGTGAATTCAGAACAAATAAGTCTACTAGTTGACTTGCTTAAACACTATAACCTATTTGTACTACTAAGATGTATGAATGTACGCAAAACAAACAAAGAACATCGGATGTCACAATGTGCCTACAATCCGATGTACCTGCAATACTCATATATTGTTTCACCGCCACTTCGATCTACCTCGGCGCAGTGTTTACGGCTATCTGACACCGTTCATATTTCACGCAACAACATGCAGCGCACAGGTGCAATATGTGCGCGTTCGGAATTAGGAGCCAATATCGTCCGCAGTCGCGCTGCGACGCGCTGTTTTATGACAGTGCCTCGGAATTACAACGGCGAAACAAAAGCCTTAAAGAGCTACTTTTCCACTTTTTCTGGAGAGTTGTTTTGTCATTTCTGTTTTGTTTTACGCATTTTTGTATGACTTGTACAGGTTAAATAGTTCAGTGATTTTTTTACTTTCGAAATATACGTAAATTTTATAAAAATGTATAGAATCTAAAATGCAATATTAACAATTATATATTATTTTTCGTATAACAAATAATTGTGAAATCAAAAAATATGCCCTTTTTATATCTACGGATAATGAACGTGCCAACTGTTTGCCGTACCAGTCAAAATTTTGTATAGAAAAATAATATGATTTTGTTGGCCACGTAACACTTATGTTACCTGCGTTATATGAATTAAATCATACTAACTTCTTATAGAAAGCTTCATCTATCTTCTTTATAATATGCCAAAACGCAAAAGTTATTTACAGTTACAGAATAAACTCGCAAAGTAACTTAAGGAAGCCAACAATAAGTGTTGGCTCACGTCACGTGTTTTCCGTCGCATCAACTTAAACTTGCCCGCAGAACTCCGTAAGCAAGTTGTGCACGCTTATTTCTATTTTAGGGATGCAAAATGAGCTCCCAGTATGCAAGTGATACGAACTCTCAAAACTTACAGTTCCATCCCTTAGCAGCACTCAGATTATGCGGACTCGACGTCTCCGGGGAACTTAGTATTAGTTATATCTACAGTGGCATTATATGACAGTAAATTCAGATCGTCTTCAACTCATTAGCTGATAGTGACATGGCTGCCAAAACTTTACCCCTCTCGCAATCTCCTGCAATTTGAAGATCCTTTGTGCGTTTGAAAGTTATTCCAGACTCGATACACAAAGCGGGATGTAATAATGTAACACGGCGGTAATGTCATTGTATACGAGTAGATGTAGGGTATAGATCGCGATGCGTATTATATTCGATTGTTCCACCTCATTACTCTCACAATATACATATGAACTTGTTATAGATTCGTCGTTCGATTGCCAGGACGAAACCGATTTATGTTAATGTCTTATAGTAAAATAATATAGCTACAGGGCACGAATTCATCTGTCTTTCTGTCTAATAGAGACGGCTTCGGTTAAAATCGGTTAAAGAAGTGTATGAGCTGAGTACTTAGCGCCAAAAAACCTGCATGCCACTATCTTATAACTGAAAAAACGCTACCTACAAGAATGTCTAATTTCTATATCATAAATTCTAGATCTGAAAATAGAACCAATCTTTAAGGAAACCGTACTCTAAAACCGAAGTTTAAGCTATTCACTAGACAGTATATGTCTCAGGAGTGTCTCGCTGAGATACGTGTATTCACGACGTATTGGGAAGCCATTGCAGTATGTCATGCGGCGGTACGTATCTGCAGGTGCCAACTATCTCTACAATGTTTTATTTTATGTAACCATATAAGAGTTTCAAAAAGTCTCGTTCAGATTCACATATAAAATTTTATGTAAGAAATTTTTAACAATTTACTCATTATACGCCTTAGATTCTGAACTTTATTGGAAGAGTTTATAGTATTTCTTTTTAAAAAAGTTGGTTTGTATTAAATGTATTTTACTGAGTATTCCAAAACAAAAGGAAAAAACGGGATTTAATGAACAAGAAAAAGGTTTTTCCGTTACAAAGCACTAATATTTACCATTTGTAAAAATTAAGTTGAATTTAATATTTCACAAGAGCGCTTAACGTAAAATCAACAATAACGGTAAAAATTGTTACAAATTATTTCTGCTTATAATAGACAAAAAGTGAGGCCGGTAATGGAGCGACTTTAAAATGCGCGGTTCGAAACAAAGATGTAAATCCCACAACCATCAACTTTTACTCAATGCGTAATGATTGCGTCGTCAGCGGGCGATTCATTCCATCGTCGGAAAGCATTAAAGATGCTAATTTGGTAAACAAACAAAAGCAAGAGCCTAATGAAGGGCGCTCGCGGGGCCGTCACAAACTTTCTTATTCTGCAAGGAAAGGCCTCGAGCTCTTCCGTCCGATCCATTTGCTTGTTTATCCTGGACTTACGGCCGGTTTCGATGCAGTGAGGAAATAATGTACCGAAAGTACTCCACGGTTCCAAACTCCGCGAGAAACATTTTAGCCACTACACTTTGCATCTTCGCCAGATTTGAAAGTTGTTTGCAAATTTATTCGCTTCGCTGGACACAAATATTTTCTGCAAAATTTTATTTACATATCTACGTGTACTTATTTTCCAAGTTTATGACACAAATGTGAGTTTCACGGCCTTATATTGGGCCGCGATCATTGTATCGCCATTGAAATTATTTTCGAGTTTAACAACATCGCGTTGCTATTGTTAACAGAGCTTACACATGTCCAATGAAAGCGAACAACTTGAAAGAGCCACAATAGCTTCCCGATCCGCATGTGAGACAAGTAAAGAATGAGGAAAAGCCCTTCTTATCTGGCCGCGGGCGGTCCGTGCGGGCACGTCCTCGCATGCCTAATTTAATCCTCAGCTTATTGAAATAAAAACGACATAGGTTTTCGACAGGTGCCGCAGGCAAGGAGCGCGGCCCGGGGAGGCGGTCACAGGTGGCTCCGATGGTCGCAGCGTCGTTAAAATTTACATAAAGTCTCAATCCACGACGACGGGCGCCGCTGCCCACCCCACGTTTATGCTACATTTAGTAATTTTATGATAATTTCGAAAACCGTACCGCCACCCATCGCATTATACTAATAGAGGAGTCCACGGGACGCCCATGCGATGCCCAAAATATTCGACCGCCTTCAAAATAATAAGTTTCGGTCAATAAATCGCGAACGTGAAACGGACTTGAATTTTTCGAAAAATTAATAGCAGATGTGTTTTTGAATCCCACCGGGGAGGGCAGTTGCGCTGAAAGTGAAACGCATAAATCTACTCGCGTTTTTTAGAAATGCTTTTGATTAATAGGGCATAAAATCGAAGTGTTCGCCAGTAAAAAATTTAATATTTAACTTTTTTACTGCCATATTCGCCGGTACGGGAGTTTCAGCTATCCAATTCCATGCAAATGGATACTATACGCAAATTTACAAAGGACGCCTTCGTTGTGTATCGGATAAGACGTTTGGGAAAGGAATAAAAATAAACGGTATCGTTTGTTGCAGTCGAACCTGACGCACCTGCCCCGTCACGAATACGTGCCAGGCATCGGTATGGGTGTCGCAAAGTGTCCGTACGACCCGGCGGATAACTCAACGGCGCTGTGGGTGGAACGCGGGAACCCTGGCTCGCTGCCCGCCCTCTACTCCGGCACCAACGCGGAGTTCACGAAAGCTGACACCGTGATCTTCCGCACTGACCTGCACAACTTGACGACTGGACGACGTGAATTCTCGTTTAAACGGACGCTTAAATACGACTCCAAATGGCTCGATAGTAAGTACCGAATACCATTACATAACTTTTGTTTCAATTATTATTTTAAAATTTATAATCCATCCAGACTTTAAACTTTTAAATGAATACACAATTACAGCAATGTAAACGAATTCTAACAGAATAGAGGAGCAAGCAATTCCGCCATCGAATTGACGGATTTGATTAAATTTGCATTCTAATCTAGGAAACACAGCTTGTAGATAAATCAATGAATTCACAAATCAACGAAAATCGCCTGGTCATTGATCGGGCATCGCTCATTAGAGCGTTGGAGGTTCTGCCGATAAATTAGAACAATTGTTACAATTATCGACGATTACACGATTTACCCTGGAATTGGCCTGTTTGCGACTAAACAATGGAAATTAAACTGTTTTCGCTCTAACGAGCTGTAATGTGGCCCCAATCTTTGGCCGTTAATTTGTGCCACAATAACACCCGAATAGAAATTATGCCCCAACAAATTCGCTTAATTTTCGTTAATATCGCTTTGTTCATTACCGTCGTACCTTTATTGCCGTCGTTTGAAATGCCACTACCAGATAATTGTGTTGTTTTATTTATTACCTGTGATTAAAGCTCATTCTGATTATATTTACATTCGCTGTATTTACTTGATTTGCTTTATGCTCCTGCTAAATAAGTTAATAGATTTAATCGTACGTCTTTGCCATGGGGGAAACATTATCCGTTTATTCATACGGGTTAATAAATAAAGCTTTCTGTTCCGAAAATCCAATATCAAATTTTGATACATATCTTCTAAACTCTTCAAAGAGCGAATACATTGATCTTATAATAAATGTGAAAACCGATATAAGGAATAAATATATGTGGGTATTACTGACAGCATGTTGTCAAACAACCATCCAAATGCAAATCAATCAAATAGGTATCCCACAACTCACGGGAAACAATTGCTCAATCACACATTGTTCGCAAAACACAATATTGTCTAACTAAATAATCAGGCTGACCGATTTTAGCCTCCTATTTGTGGTACGGCGTGTAATTGTAGAGCTATATAAATTCATCTAATCCGAATATTTATGCAAATATCACAGCAATTACATTCATGGTTCCCAAAGTTTTGTCCGCTTACTGTAAATTATCGAATCTATCTTCCATTTAATAAATGAACGATATTAATTTCGGAGAATTGACCGAATGGGACCGATGATTTAATGAATAGAAATTATTTACAGCAGCAATAATGTTGAAATCTAAAACCATATTAAAATTCGTCGCACCCTAACAGTATAGTATCGAAGACAATAGCAACACATGACAATGAGGATAAAGATATTGCTCGCGATCCGTTCGCATGTAATCCTCGACACGTGGCGATTTCATTACGAGGCCTACAAATAAGTACTTATTAATGCGAGCTATGAAACCTCGCATATGACGTAATTGACACACAGCTTCATCTAATATTTATTACACATCACACAGAATAACAGCAATTTGATACTGGAATTAACATGGGAGCTCGCTCGTGCCACGCGCCTGTTCGGATATACAAAATTTATGTGGGTAATTAAATATAGTAATATGTGTACATGAATCTATATTGCGCTTACAATATGTATCTATAGACGTGAACCTTCTATGTAATTTAAGTTCAGTCTTAATTGCCTAATAAGTAAACAATCATTTGTCATTCATTCGGTTTATGAAATGTATGATTAGAGGCCTTTATACAGAGTAGTTAAGTTTTATCAGCGATATGTGTTCATATGTTAGAAAAACTCATGCAGTCACTGATCTTATCTAATTAGATCCTTGAACGGACACTAATCTGATTTGTCCTATACGTTTGAAGAGTAAAAAATAACTTTGAATTGTTACCGTTATGTATTTACTACGTTATTCCAGCAGTTCCACCCGCTTCAGTCATGTTAACACAAAAATGTGTATTCCATGTGATAATCCAGGTCATAATATACATATGTGTGTGCTAAATTTCAACGAAAATCGACCTGTAGTTTTTGCGTAAAAGAGTACAAACACAAACCCATACATAGTTACAAACTTTCGCATTTATAATATTAGTAAGATATATAATTTTATATATGAGCAGTGATAGCCTAATGGTTGAAACTCGGCCTCTCAATCGAGGATCCGGCATTCGAATCCCACTGCTGATTTTTCTAAAATTATGTGCGTATTAGAATTTAATTATCACTGCTTTACGGTGAAGGAAAGCATCCTGAGGAAACCTGCACATCTGAGAGTTCTCATAAAAAAAAAGAGTTCTCAAAGATGTGTGAAGTCTACCAATTCGCACTTGGCCAGGGCGGTGGAATATGGCCTAAAACTCTCTCATTCTGAGAGAAGACCCGTGCCCAGCAGTGGGACAATAATGGATTGACGAGGCGAGAGATTATTATGTATAAAGAAACCTTTCCGTGTCTATGTATTTGACGTGTCTAAAGCATATTAAAGATATTCTTATTACTTAGCACTACTTACTTTTTTTAAAACAGCTTAGATCTTAATGGAGATAGCGATAAGCTATTTCTATTTATAAAGACACGGGACTCCACAGAAAGGTGGACACGTTCACTCTATGGTCTGACACTTCGTATTGTCAGACCGTAGAATGAACGTGTACATATAACTTGTTCGTTCAATTCCGTATATGGCGATCAAATATAATTATAATTATGGTTCGACACGGGTGGAGGTACCTTCTATACCACTACCACTCCTATTTTTAGCGTAAAACAGTTTTACCATTCGATGGAAGAGTGTAGTTGCCGGCTCACTTTTACTTATGAGGTGAGTATCTTAGTCATCGGGAGTAGCAACGCATCTGTGGTTGACGTCAAATTAAAACCCTGTTCTATATAAAGTTGCTTACAAGTTACGAGTTTCTTAGATGTCCATGGGCTGCAGTGACCCCTTACCATTAGGTACAGTGAAGCATATGTGTCACTGCAATCTTATAAAAAAGTGGTTAGTGTATGTAAATCACAAATAATGCAAAGTTCGGTGCGTAGCGATACATTTAGTGTTGTGTGTCGTATGGAACCTAACAAAGAAAAACGAACTAGACGTAAAGTAGGTAGGTTAATCTACCACTAGTGCTTGTCAACGGTTTCTCCCTGCCACCGCAGTTTAGCCGTGACCACGACCCATGTACGAATATCGGCAAAAAGAAATTCAAAAACCGCATATCGTGAGTACCCGTTACATATTAAAATGAATCTTATAAAAGACAAATAATTACGTGTACATGGAGAGAACTGCGTATACAAACTCGTATTAACATAATCCTAATAAACCACACATATATATCAAGTACAGTATATAGTTAACTCCGTCTTGCTTCTCAAGTTGGCTTTGCTTGGATTATGAGGTTGCGTAACTTTATTAGATTTAGAGCCACGAGCAGACATTAGGTGCGCGGGATCCGGTAGATTAGTTCCAATCCTGGGAGATAACTTAAACTTCATAGTACAACTAATGTTAGAAGCAGTTATTGCGAGGTTAATTTTTTAGAACGATTTTGTTCATTTTTGTACTGAACTTGAAACTTTAATGCCTGGTTCAGTTACGTTTATATGTCTTTAGTTTACATTGCTGATTGTTTAGTCCTTCTAACGTATGTTACTTTTTATTGTTCGTGTGCATACATCGCACCCTCAGTATGACAAGGGCACAAGTGCATGTTTTACAATTTTTCACTACAATGATTTTACGTTTTTACTGAACATTATTGGACAAAACAACACAAAACACGGAAAAATTGGACAAAGGCACTATCAACCTCTACTGAAATTAGATGGAACTGAATGGCTGACTTTGTTCTACCAGACAATAGGATGTTTAAAAGCACTTTGACATATTTAATTCCATTTTGCAATTTTTGCGTTTTATGCCCTTGTCCTGCAAAAGGTGAGATATGTATATTGTGCATTTATATACCTCGGATATCATAAAAAAATGCCGTAACGTGACGCCTGGCAAATGTGAAACATCGTGTTCGTGCAAGTAATATGCGTAGTAAGTCGAACTAATACCGCAGCCCGCTTAGTTTTTTCGGACTTGTTTCGATAGTTCCGACAATGTTTACCAGATGGCGAAAAAATAAATATGTATTTGCAAGCAACGCCATGCCAAAGATCAGGTTTCTGCCTCTGTAGATGTTTCACATCAACAACCATTTCGCAAGGATTTTGTTATTACCCGACTGCGTCAGAAGGGGGTATTGTTTTTGAGTATGTATGAATGTTTGTTTGTATGTATGTCAATTTCTTTGGCACGCGCTACAGCCCAAAAGGCTTGACGTGACGTATCATTAGAATCGTCTCAGTTTGCATAGTGACATAGGCTATATATATATTTTTAAATGGCACCTGGAAATAAAAGAAAAAGGGGGGAGGGACGATTTTTTTACTATTACGACAATATGTGTATTAAATGAAAGCTAGTAAATAGACCACCCTAAAACTATATAGATCATAATACTTTTACTTGACTACGTTGACAAAAACTCATATAAGCGTTAAATTAAATATAAATGATCATGAACAAAAATTTCATTGTAAACAGTCGGAATTTTCGTTTTAATGGTTTTACCGATGTTACTATTTTATCACAATTTATAGTTACTCGTCGATCGTGGGTTATGCATAAGATCATTCTGAACCCAGAGAGTCAGTGAACTGTTGCCAACTTTCTCACGTAGACAACCAATATAATCAATTAAATTTAGTAACAGCGGTTAGACATCAGATGCGTTGCCAAAAATATCGAATATTTTCTATTGTATTGCCAGAAACATTCGTCTTATAAACGACTGCTACGTTTAGTAACATGATTTGAATAGTCCCAGAAACGACGTTGTAATTAAAATTATTCAATCACATTCCTTTCTGATACTTTCAGTAAATTGAGATATGTAACACGTTTACACACATAAACATATTTTCAAATAAATTCATAGTCCGAATATTTAACGACATTCAATTTTATTTGCTGTGAAGAAAAATAAAACCTTTTATATAAATAAATAAATAAAGTTTTCTATACTTCTGACTATAATGATCTCATCAACCTAATCTCACAAGGCTAAGTACAAATAAAATAAACTTATGAATCATTTCGTTTTAATTTGTAAAAAAAAAACATTAAAAAAAGTAATACAGTTATCTCCGAACCATGAGCTTCGTTAGATATTTTAGCTAGAACATTTTGCTCCTTCATATTTGTATTACTTCGCAGACCACGTAAATAATATTGAACGCATATTTCATTCGAGAACGAAAATAAAAATAGTAATATCTTATAGCGCAGGTAAGTTACGACTTACATTTTGTAGAAAATTGGATACTGTCGGGACAGATACGCGGGAACTTGATGCCAGACGTCATTGCACATCAAATATTAATCGTGGATTCCCAATGGAGACTTTCGTCCGCCCAAAAAACAATTTTATTGTAATATTTATCACAATAAACAGTGAAGAAATGTAATGAAAAACCTGTTACAATTGAAATAAAATCAATAAAAAGAAACGTAAAAGAGATTTGCGAATTTATCATTGTAAAAGTAAAGTGGTTGTAAAAGTTATATGTTTTTAGAGGGATAGCAACACACCTTGAGATTATAATGAAAGATTTCGCCTTCATAACAATAAGGAGCATAAACTATCAATCAACCACAAACACGCTGTAAAATACATTAAATGTGGACCAATTTGAGAAATTTGTTTAAAAATAGTGAATCTTCTTGCATCGGTACTGTATTAACTCTACTAAAAATTTAAATAATGGTTATTGTATGGAAATGTTACATATTTATTTTGACTTAAACTAAGCTTTTATCAATACGTTATAGTCATATTACCGGTTTATTTTTTATCAGAATGAAGTAGAAAACGACCATGCTGTCCACCTGATGTTAAGTGGTTATTGCCACCCATGGACATCTGTGAGCAACTTCATATAGAACAGGGATTCTAGCTCCAGTCAATCATAGATGCGTTGCTACTCCCAAGGACTGATGGTCGCCTCATATATAAATGAACCGTATATGAGTGAGCCTGTGTGTGATTTGATATATCAAATTTGTATTATATTAAACTACTTTTATATATATATTTGTACCTGACGATAAGGCAGACGGCCTACCTGATGGAAAGTAGTCACCGTCGCCTATGGACATTTGCAACACCAGAGGAGTCGCCAATGCATCGCTGGCTTGTATTTTATTTCTCTAAAAATTATTCCATAAAACTGAATTCACGATTATTAATGACAAAATTATTGGATTTCATTTCAACATCTACATTACACAGTAATTCAAATCAAATAATAACGGAAAAAAACTGACCTTGTCCTCTTTAAATACAAATTAACAAAACAACTATTACTTCTACATAAAACGTGTCTGTAAATAAACTCACATACAAATATGTTACTTACATTAAGAAGCTTTTCAAGAATTATTTGTCGTGAGCCAAAGATAACACCTGTTGCTTAAAGTAGAACAAGTGGTCCACACTTTTTCTATTATCATGATGTTTGTTTGACGTGTATTTGTTTAACGTCTGTGAAACAGACAACGCCGTTTTGTATTTTTGTATAGCTTTTTCTATATTTTCTATATCTCTTTCTACACTCATATCCCCAAATTTTCATACAAACTACTAAAAAGTTGTAATTTCCTTAACCATGCTAAATTTTCACATGCGTGTAGACACATGCTATCGGCATGTGGATATGTTACTCAGCAACCACTTATTACTTCTAAAAAAAGTTTTTACTTACTACTTTCTTGGAAATATAGATATAAAAACTTTTTTTAGAAGTAATAAGTGTTATCAAATAGTTTCATATTCTAATGAATATGCTTGATTAGACTAACTGACGAAATAGAAGATACTTACAACTGTTATTAGTCAAGCTGTTAGTCATTTATGTCAGAATTTAATTACAAAGCAGGCGGTGTAATAACCGTATTGTTGCTTTGTATTTGTCACGCGGGTTCCGGGGCAAATATTTGCCAGGATCGCGGTCCGATTGTGCTAAATTCTAAATGGGTTTAGGGTTCCCTATTCAAACAGGCTTAACAACGTACAATGACGTCTGCCACAAACAGAAGGAATGGTAAATAATTGAGTATTGTGAGAGCTTTCCTAATAAGACGCGGTCCGAAATTGTGGAGCTGCGTTCCATAATTTATGTTTCGTTTGTGAATATTACGTGATAAAATTTTAATGGTGATTAGTAAATCTGTCCTGTAGCAGGTTTCAAGAATTACTTAGTTAATTAGTATTAGATATAGTGAGATAATTTTACATTTTTCTTTATATATAAGTGTATCGGTACGAGGATGTTATATATGTATACAAGAAGTAAGTTAAGCAAATATCATTATTATAACACCACTATTTTAAAATTTAAAGTATTTCTTATGTCTTTCGTTTACATTTAATAAAAACATGTAAACGTGATTTAAAAATAATACTTTCTCAAAAGTTAAGAGTGGCTGCACTGAAGTTACAAACTACCGCTAACACACGGGCATTTCTTTATCCACAGAGTACATAAATTCCTTGACTGTATGTCTGTCTGTGATCGTGATCATAGTCCTACATGATTTTTCCTCTGTCGCGTGTACCGAAGATATACCCAAGAATATAAAAATGTCCAAACCTAAAATATGTAACAAAATTCTTCATTCAGATTCAGATAGTTAAATAAAGAGTTAAATAAAATCTGACCACATAGGTATCAAATGAAAGCAATCCATATAGACCAATCTAAATATGTATGTATTATTATACTCGTACCTACTTACCTATTCTGTCAAAAACTCATATAAGCGTTAAATTAAATATACATAATATATCATTATAAGTAAAAATTTCGATTTCAGCAATCGGGTTTTTTTTTAATACACACATGCTAACACGCTTTCTACACTCATAACCCCACACTAGGATTTTCTCCTGTATCCTGTACCATGGACACACAAAGACGAATACACAAACACCCAGACCCAGAACAGAAATGTAAATTCATCATTCATATTTCTGTCTGGCCGGGAATCGAACCCGGGACCCACTACCCACGTCAGACCAGTATTATGACCGCTCAGCCACGCGGGTCGTCAAATATGAAGTTACTGTTTTAAATTTCGGGAGAAAAAACGCATCTGTGGTCCACCTCAGACCACTATTGGTGTAAGACCGTATGGAGACTATACCGGTCTGACACGCAGTGGGTTCCGGGTTCGATCCCCGGCCAAACAGACATTCGAATGGGGAATTTACATTTCTGTTCTGGGTTTGTGTGTTTGTGTATTCGTCTTTGTGTGTCCATAGCACCCACAACACAGGAGAAAATCCTAATGTGAGACTATAAGTGTAAAAAGCGTTTTTTATTACTTCGGATAGGATAATCATCCTATTTGAGGGTGATCATAAGTCTTCATAGTGGGGAGATGGGGCACTTCCCATCAGGTGGACTGGATGCTCCTTTGCTTCTTCTATAACATAAAAATAATAATATAATTAATCAAATATAGACTAGACCTCTAAACCTCTAGACCTCTAAACAGATTCAAGTTAGCGATCTAACTGAGAGGCCGCTGGTATAAGTTTGTTTATCGATACGTAGTTCACTTTCAAGCGGCTTAAGAACATTAGTTGAGTTAGCCGCTAATCCGTATATCCACCCAACCGCACTGGAGCAGGGTAGAGTAGAAGGTCCTAAATTCCTCTTAGAATTGAGTTACTATAAACCAAATTACTTACACGAAGTATTTGCAACATTATCTTTAACCAATATCGACGACCCGGGTGGTAAAAGGACCTAGCAGTCTAGCCCGCAAACTGTTGTAAATTCTAGATTCTGAATCTAGGTATAACAGGATTGAGATAGATAAAAATTAAGTGAAACATCTTTAGAATCGTTGTGATTTGTGAGTCGATGAAACGAAAGTTAGACACGGTAAAGAAACAAACATGGATAAAAATGTACAGGATTGAGTCGGCGACATAATGAATGAATAATAATATATTACACAGTTTTTTATATTCTCGGTATATTATAAT
The DNA here is from genome assembly GCA_018249875.1 of Cecropterus toxeus. NCBI lineage: Eukaryota > Metazoa > Arthropoda > Insecta > Lepidoptera > Hesperiidae > Cecropterus > Cecropterus toxeus. Next base: position 3,949 of record DWNE01003049.1, on the reverse strand, counting down.
ATATACTATATATTAATATTATACTATTAAATCTCGTAGGCTACTTTTCAGAAGTGAACTTCTGCCGTGTTGTAATTGCAAATTGGGATTCTAACCTTGGGCCGTTAGCGTGGATATCTGAAATTCTTACTGCGGACCTATAGATCCAGTGTAACACATCGCAACGCATCTGTGGTCGATTGTGGTGAGCAGCAAACGAGCATGAGCAGGTGTCCACCTGATGGTAAGTGGTTACTGCCGCCCATGGACATTTGTAAGCAACTTCAAATAGGCGGTAGTAACCACTTACCATCAGATGGACTGCATGCTCGTTTGCTGCTACAATTTAATAATAATAAAAATATATGATAAATAAATTCATCAACTTAAATAAGAGAAGTACATTTTACAGTAACAAACATCAAGGTAACTAAATTACAATTTAACGGAATAAAATTGAGATCTTCCATAATGGAAATAGTAGCGAAACTTCGTAAAGGTCGGAAGTTCTGTGAATTCCCAAGTTCACCGTAAAACCGTGGATAATATTTGCTGAGCATTTCAGTTTCGCTTAACTTTCAAAAGTGACGCGATTCTAACGAACGGTGTGCATCCCGTAGGTAAACTCTTTTATGCACGTGGACAATAATCGAGTTAAACTTCGTTAGTGCAAAACAGTTTTGGAACCTTTTTTTAGTTTGAATATTTTATAACCCTTTCTAATTTTCCGTCCAAACTAGATGTACGCTAAAAATCAATCAAAATTGGCCAAAGGATTAGCTTAGCTATCAAAAAGGGGAAATATGGCCAGCCTCCTTGGTACCCTTCCAAAAGACAGACTCTTTGTTTTATTTAAAGTTTAATTTTTATTTATTTTTAATTTTTATTGAATATAACTATTGTAAATAATTGAATAAAGTATATGCCTAAAGGCACACGAAACAGCAATTTCTTCCATACAACCTTACAGCAAGGAGTTAAAGTAACGATAAATACAAAAATAGGTGAGGTAAATAAGTTAAGGATTATGCCAAATATAGCAATAAATTTCATCTCCTTTTTAAAATTTATTCTTTCTCCTAAAAGCAAGATACGTCATTTAAATACATCCAATTAAAATTTAATATGATTAATATCATGTGGTTACCGTCAATTCATTGTTGTCCTGCTATTGAGCATAGTTCACTTCTCAAAATGAAATGAAACGAATAAAATGTATTTATTTTGTATAGTCCTACGGAGGCACTTACAAATAGTCATTTACAATATTTTTTCTCACACTACCACCGGATCGGAAGATGACCTCAACTAAAAAGATCCGGCAAGAAACTCAGCGGGTTAGTCTTTTTTTGCAATTTTATCGAAGTATGTGACTATTAATTTTTAAGAGAAATATCACAGAATAGACACAGCATTTCTAAGATTCAAACCTTCGACCTCTTATAAAGAATCTGAATTTCAACTATTAGGCTATCACAGATGCATTAATACTGATTTTAATTAAGTGAGGTTTTAACCCCTTACCGCATATAACGCCATGGCTTCTACTTTTGTTTTTTTTTTCAACATATTAACATATTTTTTTCAAAACCAACGATGAAAAAACATTCTAGAATTATTCGTGGATTATAGCTCTTTATTACACATGTAGTTCGCAAGAAAAACATAGGCCAATTTTTTGCAAACGCAATAAGTGTGTCCTTTACTCGCGCAATGAAAGAAAATGATAAACCTTCGTTAAAAGAATATTCATACATAAACTTTACTTAATATATTTACTCATAATGCCTACGTGTCTATGAAATAATAAAAAACTTAAAACTTTATCCAGATCCCAAGTGTCGTAAAACGTAGCGTCAGTCAATAAATATTTGCAGAGCTTTTTACCGTCTCATCGCTTTCGTTTCATATCAGTATTTCAGCATGAATATTAACTCTATTCATGTAGTGTACGTATTTATAGTCATCTATAGATACTATTATTTTGTGGTGACCGTCGGACCCAAATGTAATCATTCCGGATGTATAGAACTTTTTGTGGCGGCACGCGGATCTCGCAGTGTCCTTAAAGAAACTTTCGAAAAGGTGCCATAAAAGAAATGCCATAAAAACATTATTTTTTTAATATGTCAAAATTATCTAAATACAAATCCAATCTATCTTTTCTGACAAGTTACGTCGACAAATAAGCGACAATAAAGGCGTGCATATGAAACTTCCCCGAGTCTTTAAATTGCATAGACTTGCAAAAAAAATAATTTAAAATGACTGGGAATATGTACTTAATAATTTAAATTTCTATAATTTTTAGTTTTATTTACTTGTCTGTGTATGTAAACTCATAAATCATACCAACCTTTCTGAACTTAATTTTAAAGATTGAACATATATTTATAGACGATATCTTGATGTTCCTATATATTCTTCGTTTCATTAAAATTCTTTCACTTTATAAAAGTTAATAACTTACAAAAATACAATCGCAAACCGCAGGTTTATGTTGTCCTAACTGAGATCGACGTTCTGCTCGAGTTCTAAAGTTGAGTTGCTACAATGAAGGACCAATTTATAATACTTGCTACTCCGATAAAATCAGAGTTTTGCCTAATTTAAGCTGCAAATCCGCTTCTCCAATTCAATCCTCAGAGATGTCATCTGAGATCACGTTCAGGTTTCTACCTAATTCGGAGTTGATAATTGACGTTTCTCTCAACCGTGACTAATTACTTACTTGACATAGGATAATTTTGTTAGTTACAAAGATATTTATACTAAAGGTAAAATTAACACAAGACTGTATTCGAAGTGTTCGGAAGTTTTACGCCATGGTAAATATTTGCGAAGCGCTTCGCAGCCCTATTAACTTTTTCGTGAGACTAACCATATAACAGTATGCTTTATTGAAAATGATGGTTTACGTACCTTATTAACTGAGTTTGAGTATGTTTTTTCTTCTTACGCGTTTTTAACTAAAACATGTTTTATTTGATACTTTACGGTGAAAAAAACACCGTGCCGAAACCTAAACACCTGAGACTTCTTTAAAAAGAGTTCTCTAAGGTGTGAATAGTAATTCTCTCATTCTGGAAGATGACCCGTGCCCAGCAGTGGGGCAATAATGGGTTAGCGATGATGATATGATATTCAATAAATTTGACATGTGTATAAGAACGCTATCTCTCTTCTTCTTTTTGGATGTGTAGCAGACGCCTAAAGATTACATGATATTACACCGCAATCCAGAAAGATTGCAGAAGCCCCATCCTGCGAAGATATTTATCTACCACACAACTTAATATACAGAATTACGAGGAGGCTAAACCAAAGTCATTTTACTGGCTTATAAAGCATAGGACTTTTAAGTCATGAAACCACGGTTCATAAGATTAAATTTGTCAACGTTTAACGTAGTAAAATTTACTGAATACCATAACGGGTATTACCAACATATACCAACTGTGGTTACTTTTTTATTTATGGTTACTACACGTGTAACTTCTGTAACTAACATACCTACTTTTTTATAATTAAGTTTTGTTATAGGGTAGACTAGTTATCTGATGAAAAGCTATCACCGTCACCTATAAACATTTGCAGCACCAGTAAAATTGCCATTCTCCGTTTTTGAAGAGGTCATACTGATACCAACTAAATAAATTCATTCCATAAAAAAAAATTTACTGTGTCAGCCATTCATCTATGGAACTTCCTCCCTGTATCAATTCGTAATGCCCAATCCCTATTTTCCTTTAAAAATCTCGTCAAATCCCATTACCTAACGCTTTAGCTATTCCTGTTTTTAATCCTATCTTTATGCTTTTATGCTTCTTTGCCATCTTTTAACTTGACTCTTTTTATAATTGTTACTGTGTTTAATAGCTTATCTATAACTTATTCCTCAATTAGTATTTTACACAAATTGCTTAATCTGATTATTACACCCTACCTATTCTATACGCTTATACTAACT